>PVIC010001846.1:0-84915 GCA_004025085.1 Thryonomys swinderianus | reverse complement strand
GCTGTTGTCAAGATGAGAAGAGATTAAACTGGCAGAGGGCAGGAGGCTATTTCACGTGGGTGTAGTGCACGTCAGGGTCACGGCAGAAACACAGAAGCGGGGTGGTGCGGCCCGAGTGCAGGGCAAGTCATGCGGAACAAGCCCACGAGAGAGCCGGGCTTGAGCCGGGCACTGGGCCTTGCAGGTTTCAGGAAAGCAGCGCATCTTTACCCTACGAGCAACAAGGAGTCGCTGGGAGGTTTAAATGTTACGAGCGAGACAAAGCCGGGCGTGCTGGCTCACGCCTGTCATCCCAGCACTCGGGAGGCAGAGGCAGGAGGGTTGCTGAGTTCGAGGCTTGCCTGGGCACCATAGTGAGCTCAGGGCCGGCCTGAACTACAAAGCGAGACCCTGTCTCAAAAAAAAAAAAAAAGAGTGAGACGAAGGAGAAAGGAGCTCAGATTCGTGTTTCTTAAACATCATGGCTTATGTGGAAAATGGGTGCGAAGGCCATGTGTGAATCGAGTATCCCTGAAGGAGGCAGAGTCATCGTGAACGCACTGTGTGGGCCGGGTGCTGACACGCATGACATGTGCATGCCTGCAATTCATTAAAGAAGAACTTTTACAGATTTATACATTTTTATACTAGGATAGATTTGCAGAAAAGTCACACAGAACTCAGACTGCTGCACCTCCTGCACGCAGCTCTTCTCACAGATCTCTCAGAACTACACTTCCTTCATCAGGACTAGGCAAAGCCGAACCGAGCCTCCAAAAACAACCAAGCTCCATGCCCTGTGTGAGCCTCAGTAGTTCTGTTTAGTTTTCCTGTCGGGCTTCTGCACTGCCGCCTTCCATCCTACCCCTTCGGGCTCTGGCAGTTTCTCAGACTTCCTTCTTTTCGATGACTGACAGTCTGAAGAACTACTACTCAGATGTTTGGTAGGCTGCCCCTTGATTTGGGTTTGTCTAGTGCAGTGATGGTGAACCTTCTAGAGCTTTCACTGGTAACAAAGAGCCTGCTGTGGCATACATGCCATAGCTTTGCCACCTCTGTTCTAGTGTTTTCTTTTTTTTCTTTTTTTTTTTTTTTGCGGTACCGGGGATCGAACTTGGGCCCTTGTGTGTCCAAGGTTGGCGTGGTACCACTTGAGCTAAATCCCCAGCCCCTGCTCTAGTGTTTTTCACCAGGGTACATGGTGTTTATGAGTCTGGGAGGCAAAGGCTACAAAAATAAAGACCCATTCTCGATAAATCATATCAAGGAAATATGCTGTAAGCCTGGCGTGTCACTGCTATTGACTTGATCATCAAGTCACTACAGATAGTGCACACTGACGGAGTGAGCTGTATTCCTTATCTTTGAAGTGTAACTACATAAGTCACTGGCAGTTGTTTTGTATGGGAGACTCGTCTCCCCTTAATTTCAATTTGTTTGTTTATGCAATTAATTATTCATTACATGACAGACTTGGGGAAGAATCATAAACTAAGACACTTTGGTACACAATCAGATGCCAAGGGGACGCGTGCAAGTAACTGCTGGGAAAGAGCCTTTCCCGCTCGTCTGCGACAGTGGGTAAAGTCCTCTCTTCCTACGAGATGTGAAAGGAGGTGCAAGAAAACACGACAGCAGGTGAAGGCTGTGGAGCACACTGCGTGGGCAAAAGAGAAAGCGGACATCGCCCTGCACCGCACAGTCAAACCGGGACAGGAGGCCAGACAGACCGAGGCGTTCCCTGGAGGTCAGAGGGAAGAATGAGGCCCCGCGGGCCGCTCGGTGAGCAGGGAGAGGAGGGTGCGTGGCGTGCTGACACGCTACACGGAAGTGAAAACACCTGAGGTGAAACTGCCCCCGAGAAGCACTGGAGGTGGGAGACAAGTGCATCTTATGGGACCCTGACTGCTCAGGCCTGTGTCTGTGTGAACAAAGCCAAGGTGTGCAGTCATTCGGGGCTCTGTGTCGAAGGGATTCATGAATAACCCCGGCCCCCAAGTTTTAACCTGTTCTGGTCTCTTTATTTTCATCTTCACACCCCTTGGTCAGGTTCGAGCTCAGCTTGTAGACTGGTTCCTAGGGCATTCTACTACTTAAGGTACAAGGTGTCCAACCCATTTATTTGACTCTGATGTGCCCATCTAGCTTTTTTTTTTTTTAAGGATTAGGTGATTTCCAGCAAGACACAGGTACAATAGACCTCTACAAATGAGGCTAGACAGGACTCAAATTAGCTGGAAAACTGTATGTAAGAAATTTATTCAACGTCCTAGAATAAAAAAACTTAGTGATACTGAGCAAAAGCAGAACTCAGTTCCTTGTTGGTCTACTAGCGTGTGCGCGCACACACACACACACACAGACACAGACCCACACACACACACACAGACATCCCCACACAACTAAGCAAGATGAAAGCAATGCACCATCAGAGGGAAAAAACAATTGACAGAGATTATGTAGAAGTGTCTGGTGAAGTATAAATATATCACAGAAATCAAAGAAGTGGTCATAGGGAAGTTAATGTTTAGAGGATGTGGGGTGCTGCTTAAAAATAGTCTGATCCTCACAAATTAGTTTACAGGTTAGTAAACTGAAGTCCAGATGCCAAATGTGGCAGAGTCAAAAGACTACAAATGGACAACAGTGTAAGGAGATGTAGTAACCGCGCTTCGGTAAACGTGTGAAGAGCCCTCCAGGTTTTGGCCAACAGGAGAGCATTTCACTTCACCCAGGTAACATTTCCAAAGCATAAAATATTTTTTTGGAAAATTTTTTTGGGGGAAACAACAGTTGAAAGCTCATCAATTCAAAGTTATTTCAGAAAGTCAGGTAGAGAGAACCAACGGGTCAGCTGGTGTCAGTGGGGAGGGAAGTGTCTTTGGTCCCAAACAACAGAAGACCTTTGTACACTGTAAACACGACAGCTATTCTCTGAAGTGTCTCAGACTCCTCTGTGTGTACGTGGGGGGAGCACGGAGTGAGGCAGGTGACGGGAGCTAAGGTACTTCGATGCAGAGAAAACAAATGCATGGCCAATCTGCACAGACAAAATCCCTCGATTCCATAAGCACATACACATTCAAGACAGCTCATTTCCAGGCCGGAGGGTTAGCTCAGTGGTTCCGACACCTGCCTCGCAAGCACAAGGTCCTGAGTTCGATCCCCAGTAACCATATATAATGCTGGGTGTGGAGACACACCCACCAACAATCAACACCGCATACCACAATGCCGGGTGTGGTGGCTCACGCCTGTCATCCCAGCACTCAGGAGGCAGAGACAGGAGGATTGCTGAGTTCGCGGCGGCTTGCCTGGGCACCATAGTGAGCTCAGGGCTAGCCTGAACTGCAAAGCGAGACCCTGTCTCAAAAAAAAAAAAAAAAAAAAAGCCAAAAAAAAAAAAAAAAGCTCATTTCCATTCTGCTGTGCCCTTCTGAACGCCATTTACGGAGTCTATTTCAGGATGCTCCCTCACCTGTCTTGAACTTATTACTCCTAATAAGTAACATCTAAATTATTTGTATTTTAGTGCAACTTTCAAAATGACCACTTATTTAACAGTCTGCATTTTGATAGCATCTTTTGCTAGGAGGCGTCCCAGAACGCACTGGGAACCTAGGCAGGAGTGTGTCTTAAGGTATCAGGGACTAAAGAATTTGTCGCGGACAAATGTACTCTTTGGTCTTGTGCTCGACCCCATCCAGTAATGACCTTAAGCTTCTGGCCTCACCTCACGCTGGGCCTAAGGGGCCTAACTGTGATGCTGGGGATGGATGTGGGTGCCGCCCCGCAGCACAGCTGTCGCAACAACCTGGGAACAGCCATCGAGGATGAGCTGCCTCCTTGATGGCCAAAGGCTTGCAGATCGGGACGTCACAAGCAGCTCTGCTCAGGGCAGACAGCAGAGATCAGCGGTCTTGTTTGTGATCAGGGTTGAGCGGCCTAAGGGGGGGGTTAGCAAATCCTTCCCATCTGTTCCTGTTTTTCTAAAGGCTGATGTCAAACAACAATTTAAAATGGTTAAAAATTAACCACTAGGTACCAGGAAAAAACCTATTTGAACATCAGTTTATAGGTCTGTAAGTTCACACTGACCTTCTCTGGGAATCTGTTAAGAGTCCCGCATGGAGAAGAAATCCTGCAAAATGGATTCTTATTCAAGTGGAAATGATTTCTGACAACTGCCAGGGATATTCTACTGGGTGATTCTTTAAAAAAAGCTAAAAAAAAAAGCAGGTAACTGTTGCCAACTAAAGAAATTTCTTCTTGTTTTAAATTAAATGATGAAAACATGAATGATCAGAAAGAGAGGCCTGTGAGACCCTAGAGTCTCAGGGAATAAGGGCCAGGATAGATCAGATGGAGCATTTTCGGTTTTCAAGGTTGTTATGACACACTCATCATCTTGTTAATCGTGTTTAAATTCTGAAAGCTTATCCTTACATTTTAACATCACTGACATGTTACTGCGCTTCCAGGTTGCCCTTTACTTAAAACATCCTTGAGAAGATGTCTTATTGTTATACTTCTTTAAAACAATTTACAAAAAAACTTTTAGAGATAGTATTCTATCTGAAGTGCATGTCAGCACTGTGAATCAACCAGAGCTAAAGCCATAATCATTTCATAACTGAGGAAAGTAAGGCTTAGAAAGGTTAAAAAATCCTAAAAATAAATCGTTAATCCAATCCCCTTATACTTGCACCAACAGCTACTTCTTAAGTGGACTATATGGTGTGCCCAATCCTATCATACTGCTAAGTTGGCAGAGCACTATGGTTACAATACACTTGGAAGCAGAGCAATCAGGATTTAATAAAAAATTTCCATCGATTACTCCAAGTTTCTCATTGTCAGCACCAGTAACATCTTGGAATGAGTAGTTTTTTGTTAGCAACACACTGAGCTTCTCCCTAGTGGAAGCCAATGGTGCTTCTGTTTCAGCTGCGATAACCAAAACACCTCTGAGACACTGGCAAGTGTCTCCAGGTTGACAGGGGTGGCGGCAAAATCGCCTCTACCGAACACCACTGAGCTATGAAGTCTGGGGACTTCAGGTGTTCATCTCTAAAATGGGTATAGAAATGTCTGCTTGATAGCAGCGTATTGATTACTGAGCTGACTGGCAAAATTAAGTGTGAGAGGCTGTGTTGCATTACCGTCCTTATTCAGGTCATGCAGGTTTACGGGGTTCCTGCCAAATGGGAAAGCAGAGGCAGATTCAGGTCTAGGTGTCCATAGCCAGGGGTCCACCTGCTCTGCAGCTGAATTTTCTAAACCTCCCGCCTAGTCCACACCTCACTGTGTTCTTGAACCTGGCACCTGCAAACATCTTCCTGTCCCGGTCTGCCATCAGCTCTTACTGCCTCAGAAAACCTTCAGGTTTGGAAAAGGCTTTTGCGGGGCTGACATTGTAGAGCTAGCAGACTCAGAGCCTCCACGCCACTGGCTTTCGATTTTTGCAGACAACCTGTACACCGGGCTTACTGCAAACCGTTCCAAGTGCCTGCAAAGCACAAGACACAAAGAGACCCTGGAACCCTCGTCCACGGAGGTCCATGAGGTCAGCGGGAGACGAGGGGAGGGAGGAAATCCAGGTGACATCCTCAGGAACTTTCTCCGGACAAATTCCAGAAAAAATCTTTCCAGCGTATTAAGAATAATATTGTGGCAAATGATGCCTCTTTTGATTCCTCTTCTTACTAAGCCCTGATTTGACAGGTTTCAAGAGTTTTAGTGACATTTATTTGTAAAAAAATTCCTAGTTCTAAGAATGACTACATGGTGAATATGGGAAGGAGGTGACATTTGATTTCCTCCAAACAATGAACAGTTTTCTCTAGGCAAAACAGCACAATTGGTTGTTCCATGCTGCACCTGAGCTGAAACATGTACTCCTCTGTTCCATGTTTTCTGTTATTACCCTAGGTGGCTTATAAACACTTCCCCGTAATGAGAAATGCGAATCTAAAGAGACTGTGCACAGTGGACTTTAAAAAACCATGAGGTAACATAATTAGGAGAAAATGCCAAGAGAATAGAATGTCAGACTGAGAGAACGACCTCCAACCGCTGTACGAGTACGGAAGGAAGCGAAGTGGCGTCCGGGCAGACGGGCTGGGTGTGGAAGAAGGCCTGTACTCGATGGTCCCGCCCACCGGCTCCCCGAACGGCGAGGGAGCCACTGTCAGTTCTCCATTACTCTCACAGGGCGATCACAGACCATAAGAAATTAATTTCTGTCTAGGTGATGTGTTTGTAATCCTTTAGACACCACGTGCTCGACATTATTTCTTTCTGCCAAGTCATTAAAATTTACCAGAACCCTGCCCTACTCTTCCAGAGGGTTAAGTCTTTGCTTCTGGTGGATAAATTTACAAATGCGTAAACAGCTTCTTGAGTGACCCTTCCCAGAAGTCACATTTCCCTTCTAATGATTCAAATATTAGAAAGTAGCAGTTCCTGAGAGGGGAGGACAGATCGGAATTCGTAAGGAGGCAGTGGGAGACCAGGTGTGGGGGCTTCTCGCTGGAGAAACGCGTATGCAAAGCACAATGCAGGGAGTGGACCACAGTGCGCTGGGAGGGCGGAGGGTGAACCAGAAGGGGAAAGGAGCATTTTAGTTGGGAAGAGAACGGAATCTGCTTGAGACTACAATCTCAAAAAGGTACCACATACGTTTGGAGTAAATAATTTTTTCTATTAAAAACATTTTCTTGGGGCCGGAGATCTAGCTCAGTGGTTACGGCGCCTGCCTCGCAAGCACAAGGTCCTGAGTTCGATCCCGGTGACCACATACAATGCTGGGCATGGAGACTCACACCCACCCACCAGCCATCAACACGCACACCACAGTGCCGGACCTGGTGGCTCATGCCTGTCATCCCAGCACTCGGGAGGCAGAGATAGGAGGATTGCTGAGTTCAAGACTCGCCTGGGCTACAGAGTGAGCTCAGGGCCAGCCTGAACTACAAAGTGAGACCCTGTCTCAAAAGAAAAAAAAATTTTTTTCTTATAAAAAATTTCAAACATCAAAAAATTAGAATCATAGCAGAAACCTCCATGTTATTCACCTGGGGTTCTTTTCTCACGGGTACACGTCTGAGGAATGTGACGGGTACATTCATTGTACAGAGTCAGTGCATGTACCTATCATATCTTAGTTCTTTTTATTCCCTTTCCCTCCTCACACCTGCTTCCCTCCTCTCCGCATTCCTTTTCTCTATGCTCATTATTTTTGTACCATTCTTTGCAGCACATAATGATTACATTCATGTATGACTCGTTCATATATGATCTACCCTAATCCACTTTACATCCCTTCCCTGCTCTCCTCCCTCCATCTAAGTGAAATAAATCAGATACACAAGCTGGAGTACTGTATGGTTTCTCTCCTTTCAGTAATTCAACATACGATTAAAAAGCAAAATAAAATTTTGATAAAAGAAACAGGGAGATCATTTACAAGTGGTGAGGTAACCAAGAGATAAGATACCTGTCTGTCTGTCAGTCATCTGTCTTCCCTATCTATCCATCCATCTATACTGGTACTCACTAAGAGTAATATAAAGATGCCTCCAATGCCAGCGCAGCAACCACACAGAACTTCATATTTTCTTTTACAATTTCTCCAAGGTGAACAAGCTCTTTTCTTTATGGAGTGGGAGGCTGCAAGCCAGACAATAAATAACTTTCCAGGGCCACAGGGGAAGTCAGTGCTTGACTTAGCAATAAAATGCAGCAGCTCTTTGGGCCATGCTCACCTTCTCTGCATAAATTAGAAGGGAGCACCTGGGCTGTCTCTGCCCTCTGCGGCACCCTGGTGAACAGGCTTCCACCACCCAGTCCTCCTCAGGGCTCTCTAAGCCCCTGGGTCTAAGGCCTGCAGCTCAGAGACCTACATTTATGGTTAAACTAGATTACGGCATGACCACCGACACAGACACACACACACACACACACACAGAGTTTCTGAGAGGTACAAGCACATAGAGAAAAGCACAACTCAAAGAAGGATGACCATTTCTCACCTTGGTAACTTACCCACAGGAGTCAAAGGTCTATCCACATAAAAACTTACACATGGAAGCTCACACCACTTCATTCATAACTGACACAACTTGGAACCAATCAAGATATCTTTCAATAGGTGAATGGATAAACAAACGTCCAGACAATAAAATATTCAGCACTACAATGAAATGAGCTATCAAGTCGTGAAAGGACATGGCAGAGGCTTAAATGCATTACTGCTAAGTGAAAAACGACAATCTAAAAAGCCTGCATACTCCATGACATCCCGCAGGGCAAGCTATGGAGACAGTACAAAGATCAGTGGTTGCCAGGGGTTACCAAGGAGAAGGGGATGGATGGCATATGCAAATTTTAGGACAGTTCTACTTTAACAAAGGAGATTCTGGCAACAGTTAACAGTGGTTCTTCCTATCTTGGGAGTCAATGGGTTAAGACACTTCTTGGGTAGGGAAGTGTTCCCCTGGGTGCAGTGCCATTTGAGACACTGTGAATACTGAAGGTGGACTTTGTCAGAGTTCAGATCTAGAATGTCCCCCCATGGGGTCACGTGCTCAGAGGGGCATTTTAGAAAGCGGTCAGTCATGGAGGCACTGCAGCTCAGCGTGCTGTGAGGAGGCAGGCTGCTGGAAGAGGTGTGCCCTTCGAGGGCACGCCACTCTTTGCTGTCTTTCTGTTTTGCTGCCTCCATGAGGTAGATGGGCCTTTCTGCCATGGGCTCCCACAAGGGTCCACAGTCCCCCCACAGCCCAAAGCAGCAGGGCCAGAGACCACACCCTGAACCTTCTGAAACTGAACCCAAACGAACCATTCCTCTTTAGAAGTTTATCTCAGCTAGGTTTTTGCAGAACAACAGAAAGTAACTAATACAGACAGTGAAGTGAAGCTACTATGAGCCCTCTGATAATGCCTTTCCTTATACAATGGATGTGTAACTCCAGATGCATATAATTTTCTCTAATAAACACTGTCTTTGCGCCCATCACCTGAAATTGTCAAGGTTGCTACTGTCCTTTTTAAAGCGGTCAGTCCTACCTGCACCTCCTGGAACATGAATGGTGGTTTTTAGACCAGGTTCTCAAACGCTGGTCTATACTGGAATTGCCTCAGACTTTAGGGGAAAAAACCACCTGGGTGCCCAGGACTCATCCCAAAACTTTGGATCAGAATTTCTAGATGGTGCCGGACCCAAGGACAGAGGCTCTGTGTGAGCCCGAGAAGGGAACGCCTGGCGCGCTCCCGGCCGTCTTCCCTGTGCTCCCGCAGACGCTCCTAGCGAGTCTCCACCGGGCCTCCCAGTGGCCCCCGCAGTCACCCTCCGGTGGGAGCCAGCCCCGGGGAACACCCTCCCTGTGCCTCTAGCCTTCGGACCAGCCGGCGTGCCCACGTCCAGCCCGCGCCTCCCTGAGGACACAGACCTGGCTGTCGCCACACTCCGGGCGGCACCGTTGCTGTCTTTTCCCCCGTCCCCGCCTCGTACAAGCCCCGTCGCTGCTCACGGGGCGGGAACAGTCGCACCCCTCGGCCGCTCTGCACCGGCCCTGGCCTCCTCCAGCGCGGGACCCTCAAAGCCAAAATGGCGCCCTTCTTCCTCCCTCCTTGCCTCGCTTCTTCCTCTTCCTTCTCTTTCACGTCAGTGAGCGCATGGCCTCTCGGGATCCTTCTGACAGGCGCCGGCAGCACCTGAGTCTGCGTCTGCGCCGCACTGTCCGTTGTTCCCTGGAGGGCGGGGACGCGCGCTGCTGGTCACGGGGCCGGTCACGTGTCCTGGGTGTAACCGCAGGGCCCAGCACCCTGCCGGCCACGGGGCAGATTCCCAGCACACACCCGGTGAGCAAATGAAGGGCGCGTTGCATTTTCTTCCCTTTCTATCACCAGGCGAGCTGGCAGTCGTCTCAGTTTCGCGTCTGCCCCCGGGACCCATCCTCTGCGCTCACCAGCTCCAACACATGCCACCCGTGCTCTACGTGACGGCCCAGGAGAGGACAGCGCAGGGGTGGGCTCGGCCACGAATCCAGGGACCGAAAGGCTTGCTCCGCGGACTCCCGTGGCCACCGCAGGGCCTGCTCCCTGGGCCCACGTACAGACCAGCAGGGATGGCAGGCGTAGGGACGATGTGTGAGCGTGGCATGGATGTCCTCCCTTCGTGGCTGCCTGGCCAGTGCTGCAGCTGAGTGTCTAATCTCATCACCGGACAGACCAACACCAAGTCTTCAGGATGGCGTCGTGTCCTGCGGGAGCTGCCGCTCCGCTGGCGGGGGCAGGCTCGTTCCGTTTGCCCCTTTCCATCATGCAGGGGACAGACATTAGTCCTAACTGCAACAGTCTGGATGTGGCTTTGCCTTCTTGGCCCACAACGCACCTGCCAGCATCACGGTCCAAGGCTCAGACACGCGATGCGCCGACCCAGCCCCCTGCACGACCTCACGTCCGACCTGCAAACTCAAGGCCCAGAGGCTGCGGCCAGGGCCCCTGCGGCAGAGGCAGCGCCCACCCTGTCCTTAGGGCAAGCTGCTCGAGATCAAAGTGCAGCGGCGCCCTGAAGACTCGGCGCGCTGCCGGCGAGGGCGCAGCCCCTGGAGCCCCGGAGCTCCGTCGCTCGGGCAGTCGTGTCCAGCCGGAGAGCTGCGCGGCGCTGGCCTGCCGGGCGCCGACAGGAACCCGCAGGCGTCATGTCCCCGCCCACTGTCACTCCCTGCGGCCACTCACAGCATCGTCTTCCTGTTCCAGAACTGAGCGAGCCCTGCTGGTTTCCAGGCCTTACTTTTTCCTTCCACTTATTTTATACAAACAAAAATTTCTGGAAGTTAAACTTATAGTTTAGTCTTTCGATGACAAAAACTCAGAGGTGACTGTGATAAATCTTAATAGCAATTTACAGCAGAGAGATCGATATCTCTGTAATGCATTTTGCATTTCTTCACTTTAGAGTAAGGGGCAGGTTTTTGTTTCTAGAAAGGATAGCCGCATCTTGTGATGGAAACAGCTGTCTCCTCATTATGCAGGTATGAAATAGAATTAAAAGGCTGTGTTTGGACACTCGGACACTCAGTAGCCAAAGAGGGGACCCGGGCCATGTCCTAGGTGTCCGGTCAGCCCCATCTGTCACCTTCAGCTGAGTGACGCGGAGCTTGGCGTCGTGCTTCGAACTGCTCCTGCGGGCCCTGCCGCTAGGGGGCTCTGGGGAGGTGCGGGGAGCAAGGGGAGGGCCAGCTTCCACCTGCGCGCCCTTCCCCCCGGCAGCAGCAGCGCCTCCCTCACCCCAGCGGAATCCGGTCTGCAGCGCGGGCAGAACTAACCTCGCCGCCGCCTCCCTCAGGACGCTGGCCACCCTTCTCCGCGGCCGGGGTGCGAGCCTCCTAGGGCCCCGCCCTGCCTCGAGCTTCTCAGTCAGACTAACTCCAACTCGTTCCTTTTATTCTTTCAACCCTGAGGAATGGTGGCTGCTTCCCGTAGTTGCAACTTATATACCTTACAGTTCCCGTTCTGCCTCTGTGGTCACCTGGTTAGCAACCTTATCAAAGCTAGCCATCGCTTACATGAGATACTCTGTTCGGGCAACTGGGCTCGTTCCTGTGCCCCAGCTGCCTGTTCGGGTAAAGGCAGACGGGGCAACCGCTGCGGAGCCTCTGCACCCCGCTGGCAAGGTCACAAAACTTGCTTAGAGGGTAAGTAACACAGCAAGACGGAGGCCTGTGGCAGACAAAATCAGTCCACCCGTCGAGCCCTAACCGAACAACGCCAGGACGGGGTAAGTGTTAGTGACAGGAGGGGTTCTAGGGTCAGAAAGGGAAGACGGAGCTGAGCCTCTCCAGGCAGCGCGTAGACCTACAAGCCCTGCCCGACAGCCAGGGGCCGCATCTCACAGCTCTGTCTCTTCGTGGCCCACAGAGGGCCTGTCTCCCAGCAGGACACACAGAGGGACTGGCCAGGACGCAGCAATCTGCAGGCGAGGATGTGCTGACGGACGGCATCCAGGGCACGTCTCACAGACAGCCCGGAACTCGAGAACTGACCTTTTACAGCATGCCTCACCTGTGCACCGCGCTTTAGGCTGTATAACACAGGCGGCAGGTTCTCTGATACAATCCGTACACGAACCCTGAGCGACAGAGCAAGACAGACTCACTCCCGGGTTTGGAGACACAGACATGAGTTCGGTTCTTGACTCGATCCCCTGACAGCTACGGGATCTTGGACAGGCTGCCTGCTCAGCTGCTTCTGCTCTCAAGGGGCACATTAGCATCACTCACCTCTGCTGCAACGGCCTCGAGGAGGCATATAAGGCACTTAACACCTTGCTTCACATGCTAAACCCTCAGAAACGTTTGAAGACTTGCGAAGAGCACTCGGTGACGCGGCCGGGGCTGCCGATCGCCTCTGCTTTCACCAGCCCCGTAGCTTCTCCTTACTGGCACCCTTCTTCTGGAACTCCCCGGGAGGGAGCCAGCACCGTGGCCTAGCCAGGTGCGTTCCATGCCACTGATACTGAGAACCTAGTTTCTGACGGGTGTTCTGGGGCCCCTCACCTAGTCGGGCACTGCTACCCCACTGTGGGTGTGGCTTAGCCTCTTTCCAGCTGGCGGGGCCTCAGTTTACTTGAGTAGAGCGATCGCCTCCTACATCAGTGACTCTTAAATCTGCCTGTACTGCCGGGCGTGGTGGCTCATGCCTGTCATCCCAGCACTCGGGAGGCAGAGACAGGAGGGTTGCTGAGTTCGAGGCTTGCCTGGGCTACATAGTGAGCTCAGGGCCAGCCTGAACTACAAAGTGAGACACTGTCTCAAAAAAAAAAAAATCTGCCTGTACGTTGGCCTCCCCTGGGATCTTAAAAATACACTGATATCAGGGTTCATACTGCCAGAGATTCTGGTTGCTTTGATGAAGGTGTGGCCTAGACATTGGCCAGAAAAACTCCTCTGTGTCCATTATAAAGGCAGTGGTGCTAAATACTGTTTTAGATTGTGGTCAACAAATGGCAGGCTTTGGGTCAAGTCTGGCCAATAGCCAGATTTTGTAAACAAAGCTTTACTGGAATTCAGTGTGTTCCAACATAACACTAGTAGGGCCGTCTCTGTGTTCCAACAGCCGAGGCAGGTAAGTGCGACAGAATCCGCGGCTTTAAAGCCTAAAACCCTTACTGACTTATCTGCTGCCAGTGTTCGCCGAGCCCTCTTCTCCAAGTCTGTGCGAACTCCTTGGGTCTCCGCCTCTGCCACGGAATGGATCCACAATACCTAGAAAAATGGCTTTCGAGTTTTATTAGATGACAACCTGCTGTAGGAAATATATCTCATACCTACGGTGGCCTTAAAAAACATACACCCACGAAAGCGGTGACAGTTGTCCCTGGGCCGGGAGCACAGCTGCTGGGCTACGGCAGGGGACGCTGAGACCAATGGGGAGACTCTTAGAAAGCCCACGGGCGAAGTGATACCTGAAAAATACCTGCCGGCCATCTGGTCTCCCAGGAGTAGCTGCAGGCTCACACCTGTGGGCTCTGCCTCAGAGCACAGATTTCATTCGTAGTAGCAGCCTCTGGGGACGAGCAAGAACCAGATACAGCCTATTCCTTGGGTATTTTATTCACAGATTCACTCATTCACACAAACAACTGATGCTGAGGGCTACGTGAGACAAAAAGAGGTACGGGGTGGCGTCTGCCTTCAAGCCCACAACCCGAGGGTCACAGTGCTGGGGCTGAGCCTGACAAAGGCAGAAGGGCCACAGCCATGGCGCTCAGCCTGGGACGCTCCGGGACGTGCTGGAGAGGAGGTGTGGGAAGGTCGCTGAATGGCACCATGAAGGAATAAACAGAGATGATGGAACAGAGAGAAAGGACAGGGAAATTATGGACTCAAGAGTCCCTTGGGAGTGAATGGAAGAGAGCAAAGTCAAGGCAGGAGTTACTTGGATGCTGGAAGGCTGTTCGTGGCAGCATTTTGATGGGTTTTGCTGCACTGCTTGGTATGGAAACTAGTACTCACGTATGTCTACTCAGCACCTGAACTGCAGCTAGCGTAACTAGAAAATAACTCGTATATAATCTTCATTAAATTTAAAACACTAACCTAGCATACTAAGCGGCTACCATGTGACACAGCACAACTCTACAGTGATAGGACTTATTTAATTATCACAATGACCCTGAGTAGTAGGTACAGTCATTAGCTCCATTCCAGGGGTGAGTAAACTGAGGAGAGGCACTTGCCCAAGGCGACAGAGCTAATAAGCAGGATTTGAGCTGACGCATGCTGGAGTCAGAGCTCCTGTGCTCAACTGCTCCATTACTATCGTTTCCGTTCATCTGTATCTCTTTGTAGAGATAAGCACCATTTTGTAACAGACATACTGTTAAGTGCTAGGGAGATTTGGACAGAAGAATTATTTGCAAAATATTAGAGCATCTTGGTCCTCAGAAGAATTCCTATGTGAACATCCTGATTCAGTGCTCTGGAAAATCCACTGGCTTTTACACTTCCCACCCAAGAGGGCTACTTAATTCTGGAAAGTCTGCATTAAACTGCTTAAGGGACTCTAGACCCTTTCCGAGATGCTGATTAATCCGCATGAAATTTCTCAGTGGCAATGGAGAATGTTTCTACAGTTAATACACGAAAGAGATCCACGGACATTTCTGGCTTGTCAGTGCAGGGAACTGGCATTACCACTCCCAGCTGGAGACTCTGGCATGGACTGGGGAAAGCTCCTCGGCACCTCTCTCTGTAGCCCTCAAAGACTGCTGACTTTGGGGGGCCCTGCCAGGAAGCCGAAATTGAATTCTAATGCTGGTGTTTTCTTCAGTGGGATTAATTTTGAAGAGAGAAACACTGACATTGTGTAACCCAGGAAGAGAGTAAGAATAAGTGAAGGGCTCAGAATGATGGGCCTGTGAGGTTCACAGGGTCCTGTGACAGAGCTACAGGAGATCATCAAAGGTCACAGAACGCACTACTTCAAGACAAAGGCAGGCAAATCACAGGGAGATGAAATGCTTGGTTGCAAAGGTACAATATTAAACGATGAGCAGAGTTTCAGGGAAGCCCTTGGGGTACAGACTGTGGCACCAATCTAGCCGACTGCTGGTGAGACAAAGCACAGCCCTCTGTCAATTCTCCCATCTAGAACAGGGTGTCCATGAGAGAATCTGTCCATGGAAGGCATTTTTCGGTCAGAAACAGCAGCCAGGTCATCATGCTGTGGAACTTGATTCTGATTTTGTTCATTCTGCCATCGATTTATATGGAACCAGATACTCCATGCCAGGCAAGATCCTAGATACTAAGGACATAAAAATGTACGAGTCAAACAAGGTCTCAGCTCACTTAGAGCTGACAGTCTAGTGTGAGGGAGAACATTAAGCAAAGATAATTTCAGGTAATTACACCTAAGCTGCCAAAAGTAACAGAGGATAAGGTTTACTTGGATAAGAGCATTTCTCATGGCTGGAGCGATAAAAGGTCACTTCACTCTGTCATCTTGGAGGCTCCTTCTGCCCCGCTTGCCGACCCCCTCCCACCAGCCACTCCAGGCAGACTGGCGCTGTGGGGTACTTCTCCACGCTATACCTCTGCAGGTTTACATTTCACCCTCATTTGACTCATCTTGTGGCTTACGTGTAATTTAATGATTTCGAAGGGAAGTTGTTAGTCTCCTGTGGTTTCTATTTAATTCAAACACCATTTTATTGTCCTCAACTTGGACCTTTAATTTGCATTCCTTCCCCCTGGCAGGCACGTTTTCTATGCCCCCTCAGGCTTCCTGCTAATAATGATGGATTCTCTATCCTGAGATCAAAGTTCTTATCACTGACAAGTGTACTGAGATCAGGATTATTTGTGCAGTGTATTCTGCTTGTCCAAACTGAATAACCTCAGCCAGGCAGAGAACTCCTGAACATATAATGGAGCCATCAAATTTTAGCAGGTAGGGGAGGATCCAGGATCACACAGCACTTGGTAGCTTCTGCTTGACAGAATTTGAGAAGGACAACCATTTAGCCAGTTAACACATAGCATGGAGAGCGCCTCCTTCTCTATCTTTGGACCCTGAAAAGCCCAGAATGGGAGCTTGCCTGGGGGGGGGGGGCGGTCAACAAAGCAGAGTGCTAGAAGGTTGAAGGCATGGGGATAACTCACAGCAGCTCATCAAGGCTGAGCATCTGTGGACTTAGGTGACGGTGGGATGCCAGCTTGTTATTAAAAATAACCACTACAAAAGATGTTCCTGTAAATAACAGGGACACTCTGCGACAGGAATACTGGCACAGCTGGCTTGCTCTGCGTTTTCTCCTCCCCCTGAAGTTAGACGCAGCGAGGCTGTCCGGGAGGTGTGTGCCTGCTGCGGGCCGGGTGGCGGCACCTGGGTTCCTCCTCCCCTCCCAGCGGCGATCTTGTGATGCCATGATTTACAGAGTCATCACCTCCATCTTGGCCTCGGTCTTCCTTTATCTTCACTGTGTATCTGTGTCCACATTTCCCTTTTTTGTCAGGAAGAATCTCAGTGGTTTAGGCCTTCCCTGATAGCTGTATTCTAACTCCATGGCCTCTCCAAACACTCCATCTCCAAAAGAAATTGCATCTACTTGAGGTTTGAGCTTCAAGTATAAGTTTGGGGAAAGCAACTGACTCCAGGAGAAGAAGAAGGTTGTGACTATAACACGCAACACAATACCTGGCAGGTAGTAGGCACTTAACCAGCATTTCCTGGATGAATACAAGAGTCAAGGCCGACTGGAGGGCGGGAAGCAGACATACAAAGCTGGTGTGATTTCAAGGGAGGGCGGTGCCACTTGGGCTAAATCCCCATCCCTGGTATGATTTCCTAAAGGTGGGGATGGCATAAAGTTTTACTGTCCTTTTATAGCCACTGACTGCATCTGGTTACTGAGCACTTTAAATATGGCTTTCCCAATGAATGGAGACAGTAACTGTACACATGAACTGAATCAACAGCAATGTAAGTGGGGTAGAGACCTTAGAGACGGGAGGAGGCGGGGGAGGGGAATACAAAGCAGACTCAAGGTGCTACGCCACCTACCTACTCCTCAGATGAATGTGGCCTTCACATATAGCAACCATGCACTAACAGAAACTATGCTTTTCCAAGATGAGTTGTGCTATGACTACAAAATTCTCAGCAGTTTTCAGACTCAAAAACATGTATCTTAAAAACACAGAAAACAATCTTCTTAATTTTTCTACTGATTATATGTTGAAATAGTAATATTTTAATGAATTGAGGAAAATAAAATGTATTATTCAATTAACTTCATCTGCTTAGTTCTTCTTCAATATAGTTATTGGGTTATTTAAAATGGCTTGTGTTGAATTTGTGTTGAACAGTGCTGGTATAAGGAGAGCTGAGAACATAAGGAATTAGAAGTGGAGCCAGGAAGGAAAATACGGCCTTGAAATGGTAAGAATTATATTTGTGGTATGCTGCTGTATACATGTACATATTATCATGCATGTGTGCAGAGCCACAAGCTGTGTACCCACAGATCTTAAAAAACTGTGTCTGGGGCCGGAGGGTTAGCTCAGTGGTTCCAGTGCCTGCCTCGCAAGCGCAAGGACCTGAGTTCGATCCCCAGTAACCACATAGAATGCTGGGTATGGAGACACGCCCACCAATAATCAACACCGCATACCACAATGCCGGATGTGGTGGCTCACACCTGTCATCCCAGCACTCGGGAGGCAGAGACAGGAGGATTGCTGAGTTCGCGGCGGCTTGCCTGGGCACCATAGTGAGCTCAGGGCCAGCCTGAACTACAAAGCGAGACCCTGTCTCCAAAAAGCAAAAAAACAAAAAAAACTGTGTCTGCACTGCCCATGTACACTTTTCTTGTCAAAGGGTATAGTACAGTAGCCACTTACCTGGCACCTATTGCCACTGGGCTGTAAGTATTCTAAAAGGAATTAAAGTAGGTTTCTAAGGAACTGAAGATTTCAAGTACACAGGAAGATGTATGAGGTAATATGGAAACGGTACATGATGTATAAAAGGGGCCTGACCATCTGCTGACTTTGATATCCAAGGGGACCAGCAACCACTTCCCTGTGGATACAGAGACCGCTGCATGGACACACTGTGACTTGATCCTTACCGTCTGATGCAGTAAGTATAGCGCACTATGTTAGCTTCGTGGCTATGTGACAGGAAGCACCAGGAGGTCGGGTGATTCGCACAAGGTCATCATGATACATGATGATGTACTCCCTCCTTCCTCACCCGGGACTCACACACGGTGGCAGCTTGTCACACTCTGCATCGGCCCTACGTTACTCACTGTTCTCCACAGAGTCCTCAGCCCACATTTATTGGATCAGACTTTCTAGGGTGGAACCCAGAAGCAGTTTTTCAACATACTCCGCAGGCCATTCCTCATTTGATGATAGAGACTGAAGCTGGAGATTCCTGGGCTGCAGGCTAATATCTCAGTGTTGAGAACAGATTATCTTTTTATCTTCATTATTATTAGCATTTAGATATTTGTGGATTTAATGGCTAAGTGAGTAATTTCATTCCAAGTTTCCAGGAGGTTCTCTCTGTTGCTGCCCTCTAGGATCTACTGAGAGGAGGAAAGAGTATCAGACATAAGAAATAGAGACTCCTATCCAAATGCCCATCAACTGGAGACTGGATAAAGAAAATGTGGGGTTTTTAAAAATAAAATGGAGTATTATTCTGCCATAAAGAATGACAAGATTGATTCATTTATGTGCAAATGGATACACCTGGAGGACATGCTAATGAGTGAAATAAATAGATCATAAATAGGCAAATACTGGATCTTCTCTTTGGTATGAGCACCTCTAAATGCAAATGAGCTCTAGAAAGTATGACAGTTTTTGTAGAATGAGAAATTTCTATAGGAAATTTGGTGTGGGGATGTAATGAGGGAAAGGAATAAATAGGATTCTGAAAGAAAATAAAAGAGCATGTATATAGGGGGTGGGAGGTGTGGGTGGGTGGGGATGTGGGTAAAAATGAGAATTGACTTGTGTCATATATTGGTACAAATTCCCCAATGTTATGTGTGATTGTGAGATGTATATAAATTATACCAATAAAGAATTCAATTAAAAAAAGAAAAAGAAATACAGACTCCTGGGCCTACTCCAGATCAACTGGCTAAGATTCTCTGGTGGTGGTACCTGAGAATGGCTATTCTCAAAACTCATGGTATGTGCACAATCTTAAACCTGCTACTCAGTGAATTTTAGTGTTTGGAAGCATATTTAGCCATCACACAGATCACAGCACCAACTATTTTCAGCTTTCTAGAAGGCTCCTTCATGCCTCTTCTGGTCAGCAACACACATCACTCTATTTCTGCTGATTGGCCCAGCATCAAAACCTTACCAGATGGTGCTAGTGACAGCAGGGGCTGAAAATTATGGATTTAAATACTGGAACATTGAACGTCACCCCTCTGCTGCCTCCCACCACATTTGTGAACTTGACTTTGGGTAATTTCTTCATGAGATGATAGAGAATAGGAAATAATTGGATGAACCTTAATTAAGTCAATTATTCAGGCGAAGAGGAAGTGGAACACTCATTCCAACTCAAACTATCACGCTGCCTACCCACACTCACTTAATTGCTGACACGACTTCCTCTACTCTTCCTCCCCATGTTTCTCAGTGAGCTGCTACCTTTCCGAGGTCTCCACCCCTCCCCTGGAAAGCTGTCACTACTTTCACCTGCTGCGGGAAAGCAAACAGGAAAAAATGGTAGCAGTTCTTAAATTCCATAGTATCAAGAACTCTTGCGTATAGCTTAGTGATGTTACAGGTCTCATCCTAAGGCAATGTTCTGAATACATAAAACAAGAGGCAAACTCCAATTCTTTTGATATATAGATATTAAAGTACTTTTAAACATAATTACACAATTACTTACTGACTTATTTTTTAGGCAACATAATAGTTAACATTTATTTTCATTTTATATGCAGATGTTACATTTTCTACATTAAAATGTAGTTACACTGACTCTTCTCACCCCTTTATTAACGTATTAAATCATAAGATTTAGCCACACAAATGGACACACTTTGAGGACACACTAATAAGTGAAATAAATAGATCACAGCTCTGTAAATACCTTATCTTTTCTCTGGTATGAGAACCTGTGGATGTAAATGAGTTCCAGAATGTAGGATAGATTTTGTGAAATAGGAACTACTCAAAGGGAATGTGGTAGGGGAAAGTAATGAGGGGAAAGAAAAAATATGATTTGAAAAGAAAAAGTAATCAAGGGGCCGAAGGATTAGCTCAGTGGTTCCGGCGCTTGTCTCGCAAGTGCAAGGTCCTGAGTTTGATCCCCGGTGACCACATACAATGCTGGGCATGGAGACTCATGCCCACCAGCCATCAATACCACATACCACAGTGCTGGGCGTGGTAGCTCATGCCTGTAATCCCAGCACTAGGGAGGCAGAGACGGGAGGATTGCTGAGTTCCAGGCTACATGGTGAGCTGGGCTACATAGTGAGCTGAGGGCCAGCCTGAACTACAAAGCGAGACCCTGTCTCAAAAAAAAGCCAGCCTGAACTACAAAGTGGGACCCTGTCTCAAAAAAAAAAGAAAAGAAAAGAAAAGAAAAGAAAAACAAAAAGAAATCACATGTATATAGGGGGTGGGGGGCTGTGGGTGGGTAGGGATATGGGTAAAAATGAGAATTAACTTGTGTCATATACTGGTACAAATGCCCTAATGTTGAGTGTGATTGTGAGCTGTCTATAAAATATACCAATAAAGAATTCAATAAAAAAGATATAGCCACAAACCTGATATTTACAGTAATTTTCATATAGTGATATATATGTAGATAATGCTTCAAGGTATAGCCACGGCTGGTAACAAGAATTAAAGTGTCAGTGTTATAGTCTGTTGCCTATGTTCATACCTGAGTGAGATGTCGTTTGATGCCACGGGCCTCCGCAGTGCACACTGTACACCGCTAAATCCTCCTGAGCACCCTGTGTAAAACGTTTCCAGTTCCTGCCTTCTCGTGACTTTTAAACCATAGCTACCACGCAGAGTGACCAGCTCTGCAAGCTTGGGCTCCCCGCAAGGCAGCCGAGCTCCCCCACCCCCAGGCCCGACGGTCCCGCAGCGGAGGGTGACCGTCCCATGTGAGCCCTCCGTGCAGACGCGCAGACCTGGCCTCCCCGGTCTGGGCCGGGCTCACGAGGGCATGTGTTCACTCTTCACAGTGTTGTTTTCTATTCTAATAGCAGAGCACACAGCGCAGGAAGTCAGTCCTCTCCGGCACCTTGATGTTGCTCTCCCACCGCAGCTGCTCAAGGGCAACGCGAGAGACTCCCACGCTTCTGAGCCACGGCTTTTCGGTGCTTCTGCTGTATCTAGAAACACAGGTCTCCAGAATGCAATCATGCTACCAATTTTCTGAAACTTAGGCAGTAAGATGAAAACTCTGTCTCTGTTGTCACGAGGCTTGGGCTGTCTGTATTATTAGCTATGCTGGCCAGTTCCTCTGGCACAGAAGATGGTAATAGCAGTGAACTTCTTACTTAGGCCTTCTGCTTATGTGTATGCTCAGTGTTTATGCTCTTTGGTCAATTTTTACTTGGGTTATAATCATATCTTTTAAGATGATGAACTGAAATAAAGCCTCACTGCTCACTTCTGCATTTCCTTTCTCCAGCTTTCTTCCTTAACTTGACTGGCTGAGTGAGGGCTGAATCATCACTGCTTATATAAAATGCAAACAACCAAAATCCTTCTGGTTTGGAGACAGTGTGATAAATAAAGCTTTTAAGGGGCATAAAATATGGTTGTCCGTAGGTTACCTTGGTTCTTTCCTTTCCTTCTACCGGAGACATTCGCCACTAACAACCCTCTGTTTTTCTGAGTCCTCGACAACAATTGTAAATTGTCCTGCCAGCAGTGCTCTGCCACAGCTCACTGCTATTGCCATCTTCTGTGCCAGAGGAACTGGCCAGAAGGGCAAGGACTCGTGGGCATGAAGGGCATGGATGTAAGTGAGCCAGTCGCACCACAGCCAGTCCTGAGAGTTCTGGAGCCATTACAACAACCCTTGAGTCAAAACCTCCCACTAGGCGAAGGGACTGCTTGTGACTGTGCGGCCCTGGCGTGTATGGTGACCCTGACCACTCTCTCCCTGGCAGTACAGTAATAACACTACTGGCATCACTGTACAGTTTCCATCAAATATCAGACCCTGAGAGTTATATGTGCATTAAGTTATTTACATAAAATGTCGTATGATAACATGATGGGCTTTTCTTTGGTGGGTTTTTTGTTGTGCGGACAATTCCTCATTAGGAGACCACCATCAGCATAAGAAGGATGACTGCTCTCTGCATTAGCACAACAGAGCCTGATGAGGAGGGAATGAACCTGTCCCCTAAGAAGCCCTGGGGTCACTCTCCGGGTGCTCTGAATCTACCTTGCTAGAGCTGACCCTTCTCAGGGTCATCCCAGGAGAACATGTCATTCGTCTCGTTTCTTAGATCCCACAACCACCAGGATTTCTATTCTGAACTTGTTTTACATTTATTTGATTGTCTGAGTTCTCCATACCCTTACAATATCTTAATTTGTTTAGTCATATCTGTGAGAATTTTTGTATATTATTATTGTTAGTCACAATTTATGGAAGGGGGCAAGGCTTACTCTGCTAAAAAGTTATGGAGTTGAGAATCTATTCAGTATTAAAAGCTCATATACACTGATATGCACCAAAATCACAGCATAGTTGGTTCAGAGGAAGAACATGCAAGCAAACAAACCTCAGAAATTTCTGTTAGAAAGTAGCTCAAGTTATTTATAAGGACAGAATTGTATTACGGTATTAAATTGCTTTGCATCACAGTTAATTAATTGGATCATTTTGCCCATTTTTGCCACTTGACACTACAAATGCTCCTTGCTCCTTCTTTTGAAGCAAGGAATTAGTGAATATATCCCCAACCCCAGGGCCATGGACTGGGTCTGTTAAGAATTGGGTTGCAAAGGGTGCGGTTCAACAACTGGTGAACAAAGGAAGTTTCATTGGTACATACAGCTTTGCCCCATTGCTGGCAATATCACCCGATCTTCATCTCTAGTCAGATCAGTGGGCACATAGATTCCTACAGGAACATAAAGCTTAACTCGTATCTGTTCATGCAGCTCTGCAAGAAGGTGGACCCAGAGCACATATGTCTTCTCTTATACACAGAAGAGAAATGGCTTTCTAAAAGTAGAACCATGGCCATAGTTTTTCAGTAATGAAAGTCACTTCAGAATTTTTTTTTAAACAAAAACAGTCACCACTGGCAGCAAATTTCAGTGGCACAGAGCAAATAACAAATCTTGTCTACTCATGTGACATATTCAACCTACTCAATGAACTCAATCTGTCTCTTCAGGGAAGAAAGAAAGCTGTGTTTAGGATAGCAGATAAAGTGACTGCATTCAAAGCAAAATTGGAATTACAGTGGTACCTTAGTTTATGAGGACTTTTACTTGTGGACAATTTGGTTTGCAAGAAGAAGGGTTTGGCAAAATTTTATTTTTGTTTGCAAACTCTCTACAAGGTGAGGAATATGAACACAGCTAACTTTCCCACATGAACGTGAATGTGATCATTTTTCCAGAATTATGGAACACATTAAGTTCATGAACTGCCATACCACTGTACAAGTCCATTGTGGGAACAGTGAAATTTTTAACATGTTCAAATGTTAGCAGAGATTTCAAAGGAGATTTATCCAGCCTGCTTTCCTTTAGCTAGTCTATTATCATCTATCTCACCTCTCCAATGAATTTGAACATCACTTCCCAAAGACTAAAGAACCCCAAAGTGAGAAGGAATGGACCCTCAACCCATTTGTGAATAGGCCAGTCAATCAATTTTTCCGAGGTACAAGAGGTTCAATTGTTTGAGACTAAAAATGACGGTAGCTATCAAAGTACATTTGAGACAACTTCAAATCTTAATACATCCTGTGCCAAAGTGAAAGGAGAATATTCTGACACTGCCACAAAAGTACCAAAAATCCTGCTTCTATTTCCAACCCTATCTTTGTGAAGCAGTGTTTTTGCAGCAACTGCAAACAAAACTAGATTACTTCAAATGATACTATCTCCCACAACCCCCAGATAGCATCGTATCACTGCAGGAAATCAAACTCAGGGCTCCCAATGATTCTGCATTATGGTGAGTTATATAATTATTTTATTATATGTTACAAGGCAATAATGATAGGAATAAAGTTAACAATAAGTGTAATGGGCTTGAAGCATCCCCAAACTATCCCTGCTCTCCAGTTGTGGAAAAATTTCTTTCATGAAACCAGTCCTCAGTGCTAAAAAGATCGAAAACTACTGATTTTGAGAACTAGAATTTCCTATGGTCCATTTTAGGGCCCTAGCAAGGGAAGCCTTCGCTTTCTCACTTACTTTCTTGGAGCTGCTATTCAGTTGAGTAGAACAGAGGGAAAAACCCACAAAAGACACTAAGGGAAGGGCGAGCATTCTAGGGAAAAGGGAAGGAAGGAGGGAGGTGTCATTCTGTATAAAGCTAGAGAACTTCCGAGGAAAAAAGGAGAAGCCTGCTTTCAAAACATCAAATGGCTTAAAATGTCAGATGTCTGCTTTCAAACTAAATAATACTGTATTTGGCAAAACTCACAGATGTGAATAAGATGAGAGGATACAGTACTAATAAAAACATGTCTAAGAAGAAAATATTCTTGTCATTTATAGTTTTTGGGATATAGAATCTCTTGCCATGTATGTATGACAATGAGTTTTCCTAGAATTATGAAAACTGTTATTTTATTTAAAAAAATTCTACTTAATAAAGTAAAGGAAATTTAAGAGAACTACTACTGAGTCACAGTCTAAGGATCTGATTTGTGGATCAGTTTACACAAAATATAAGAAAAATTTCCTCATACACACAAAACAGAAATATGACCACATTTGGGAATAAATGATTAGGAATTTTTAAGTATAAAAACGGCTTTGTGGTTATGATTCTATGTTGTTTTTTTAAAGTCTGTTTTTTCAAGGCACATACTGAAACATATATGATGTAAAATCTTCAAAATGATCTGAAAGTTAAAAGAATGAGTAAGAGTAAAGACAAAAATGAGGAAACCTTTGACTTTTTAGGTTAAAGATGATAAAAACTGGGAGACATTATATTGGGTTCATTATACTATTCTCTTTAGCAAACAGAAGAGATTTTTCATAATAAAAATTAAATAAAGTGAATAAACTATGTTCTTAAAGTGTGGGTATTCATTTTACTATTATTCTCTAAACTGTATATAGTACATATACTATTTTGCATACATCTATGCCATTAAATTAATTTTTAATCTAGCCATGTTGGCAATATTTTCTAGAATTTGACTGTATTCTGTATGAGTTCCACACATGTCACTTCAAATTTCAGGCCTTGGACAAATTATTTGGACTCCTTGTATCACCATTTTCTCATCTTTAAATTTGAGATAATGATAAAACAGACCTTCTAGAGCTTTCGTGACTATTAAACTAATAATCCTTATAATGCATATAGTCCAGTGCCTGAGATGTCATAAAAGTGCAGCTGTTATCCTAAATTAATACTTCGCTGCTACTGCTATAATTGTTAATATGAGTTATAAAATACTTTGAGGTATTTACTCAATCAACATTCACTGAATGTATATTCTGTTTTAAATACGTCTTTGGGAGCTTGCTTTTATTTTTCAGAATACCATAAACTCCTTGGGGTTTGAGATCATATTTTAAATTTTAGGAAATCTCTACAATGACTACTTCAGTGCTTAGAAGGCAGAAGGATTTAAAAATTATGTGCTGGGTGTGCTGGGTGTGGTGGCTCATGCTTGTAATCCCAGCACTCGGGAGGCAGAGACAGGAGGATTGCTGAGTTCGAGGCTTGCCTGGGCTACAGAGTGAGCTCAGGGCCAGCCTGAACTACAAAGTGAGACCCTGCCTCAAAAAAAAAAAAATTATGTGCTGGGGAATTCACCATTATATTAAGTGTGTATGAGTCACAAAATACACCATATTCAGTCTGTCCCAGTGAAGGACAGTTTTCATGTACCTTCAGAATCACTGGCACATATTAACCTATGTGCATTAAATAGCATCAGTGTTACTTGAAAATACATAAGATCTCTGAAAATATCAAGACGGCCTAGTTAGCTATTTAAAATACAATATTATCAGAATATGCAAATTTATATTTCTTTCTTGCTTGGAGACAAAAAACAACAGAATGTAATATATGGTGTGCCATTTCAATTTGCACTAGTGTGTGTAACTAATGATAGGAGGGTGCTGATTTGGATCTGGTTTCAGTGTATGTTTCAAAGGGCTGTGTGCCAGAAGCTGTCCTGAGTCCAGAGTGTTGGGAAATGGCAGAACCCCCAGGGGGTGGGGCCCAGTGCAGGGCATCACCCAGGGAGGCAGAATGTGGTTCTGACAGGGTGCCTAGTTAGCTCTTGCATTAGCGGCTTGATGAGAACAAAGGCAGCCCGGCCCCATCCACCACTGGCTCCCTGACTCTCCATGCAATCCAACTGTCCTCCTCACACGTGCTCCAGAAACTGGAACACCCCACACTGGGACACAGGCATGGGGTCCCTCTCCAGACCCTGAACAGATAGGGCCACCAGATTGTGGAGTTTCAGCCCCACAAATTAAATGATCCTCTTTTTTTCAGTAAGTACCAGGTTAATTCTATTATCAGAGGAGAAAATAGACTAAGATAGAAGATAACTAGAAAAATCTAAAAAGGTTATGTTCAAGTGGCTAAGTGATAGTCTCTTTTTTAATATGAAGGCAGACTTTTATGGAAGCTCAGAATGTCCCATATCATTGACCTGCTAGTGGTCTGAAGAATCAAAACACTTGGCCCTTTTCTGAAAGCAGCATTACATGACACAGTCACCCAAAGAAACTGTGCTGCTATTTTCTACCACTTGCCTATATTGAGACCACACCTGTAAAAAAATGATACAACTGGGACACTCAGATGACACTATTTTTAATTTTTACATTGGACTTTGAAGGTACCAAACAATTAAGAGTGTATCGATTTTCCCACTGTCTGCTCCTTCTGACTAACATCTACTACATAGTTTGATGTTTCTGGTCTGAATTAAAGACTACATAGAAGACCAAGCATCACAAATCCTTGAAAGTCTAGCTCTCGTGTTTCACATGATACACTTTAAGTCCCACTGGTACAAATGCGGATTCTAGAATGTCCTGGCTCCTAAGATCAACCCAGGAAGAGACACTGGAGACCGGTGGGGTCGCTGGTGAGTGAGGACCAGCCCAGCCGGCCTTCGGGCTCGGGCTGCGGCAGCGCTGCTGGCTTTTGCACCTGCACCTACAGCCGTCAGCGCAGCAGAACGGAAAGACTTCGTGATTCTGCTCTGTGTGAGAATGTCTCCACGCGCTCTCCTCTTCCAAGGGACCCACCCAGGGAAGACCAGAGAGAAAGAAATGCAATGGAGAACCGCGCTGCTCGCTCATCATCAGGCAAGGGGAGAGTCAGCACAGAGCCTCGCGTGTTGCTGTATTAGACACATATTTGCTGACCGAAGATGAGAAAAGTGCTGAATATTCCAGTAACAACATAAGCTAATCCTTCAGTGTCTGGCACTCTTATGCCACGGACGGGCCTGACCCTGTCTCTGGTCCCGATCTCCCTCTGTATGCGCATGCTTCCCAAACATTTCTACTCGGACACCTAAGGGAGACGCCAGAGGTAACTTACACAAAAAACACGCCTTCGCTCCACCCATACCCCAAACCGACCCTTTCTTCTCTTCAAAAATAACCTGCAGATCTAGTTATGGTAGTGCATTCCTGTAATTCCGGCACATGGAGGCTGAGGCAGGAGGATCACTGTGAATTTAAGGCCAGTCTGGGCTACGTAGCAGGACCTTATGTCCACAAAAAACCAGACAAATTAAAAAAATACAAATGCCCCCCTGTTGCTCATGCTGAAACCTGGGAATCATCTGCCCGCCCCCATCCGCCTCGTGTTCCATCCCCAGTCCAGCCGTCTTACTGCTCCTGACTCCACGTCTTCTGCTGAGTGAGATCGCCTCTCAGTAGCGCTCAAAGCCACCCACCTCCGGCTGCCCACACCTGTGCCGGATTCCTGCCAGACCCCCTTGTACCCACACTTTCCCACCCCTCAGGACACTTTCCACCAAAAAGCCAGGAAAAATCTCCAGGGGTAAGCGGACCCTTATTATGATCTTTCTAAAATCCACCAATCCTGTCCTGTTGCAGGAAGGGTGAGACCTGAAGTCACCGTCAGGGACTGCAAGATCCCCGGTGCGCTGCGTCTTTCCTCCTTTCTCGCCCCCTTCCTCCCCGTCCTGTGTTCTCCCCCAACACTCATTTTCTCTGGCTGTCCCTGCGCCTGCAGCCCGGTCTCTCATCTACTCATGAGGTTCAATGCTGACTTCTCCAGCAAAATGCCAACTCTCTCTCTCTCTTTTTTTTTTTTTTTTTTTTTTTGAGACAGGGTCTCGCTTTGTAGTTCGGGCGGGCCCTGAGCTCACTATGTAGCCCAGGCAAGCCTCGAACTCAGCAATCCTCCTGCCTCTGCCTCCCGAGTGCTGGGATGACAGGCTTGAGCCACCAAGCCCGGCATAAAATGCCATCTCTTAATTCTCGTCTCTTGACCACTTCGGCTAAAGGAATTGCCTCTCCCTCCTTGACACACCATCCTATTGCTTTCTGTTGTCTTCATAGCACTTACTATTATCTGCAATTATCTTCCATCATTAATTACATGCTTTTTGTCTATCTTCTTTTACCAGAATCAAAAGTGCCATAGAACCTAGAACACATCATTTTGTTTTCATTCCCAGCATCTGGCCCAGTATTTGATTCATCAGAGGTATTCAATAAATGACAAATCCATGAATAAATAAATACATTAAGAGAATTCTACCCATTTAAATATGTGAGGACCCAACATGAAACAAAAATATTTTTTTCTGAATATACGATGTTAAACAGTTTCTATCCATCTAGGTTAGTTCTGGATGATTATCTATCAGCCTACAGTAAAAGATCAGAGAGTTTGCTGCTCTTCTGGGCAGGTGAAAAGGACAAGATCCAGCCCCTTCTTTCTCCACTACAGCCGCTGGATTCCTAGAATACCAGTGGAGGCTCTGAGATGTTCGGCAGTGGAGTCATGGTTGCTCAGTTATTCTCAACTGTGTGAAGACGCAGGCTTGAGACTTGGGGCTCAGTGAGCTTTGGCAGAACCGGAAACTCCAATGCTACAGGGCCAGGGAGGTGCCACATTCCAAACCCACATTTCTGGAAGGCGGCGTGCAACCCGCGATCCCGGAGCGAGAGCACACTGCCGGCTGCACGGGGAGCGCTCCGCTCTCTGCAGGCGGTGGTACGGCCACGTGTGCACCGCCTCATCTCCTCGCTGGGTCCGTGGGAGGCCGCCTCGAGCACGAGAAGTGCAAACAGAGAAGGACATATTTGTCGCGCAGAGGCTCGATTTGGAGAGAGCTCTGAGGACTTGTTTTGAAATACTGCAGGTAAACATATGGCACCGATTTCACACCATTTGTGCTGACGAAGAGGACTCGGGGAGGCCTCCAAATACAAGGCCTCTCAGTGAGCCCAGAGCGCAGGTGCTGCTACCTCGCTCACACTCGGCTCCCCGCAGCACGTCCCTCAGGGGCAGACGCTGACCAGGCCTCGGCTGGGCTGTGCATCGCCCAGCTCTCGCTCCCCTGTCCAGCCTGTCTAGCACCGCTCCTCTCTGTGGCCCCACTCTGGCCACACAGAACTCTAACCCCTCGCACTTCTGGGCCTTCGGCCTGGGGCCTCTGCACATGCTGCGTCCTCCAAACCCTAAAGGTTCCTTGCTTCTGCTCTAGATTACCTGCTGAATGCCTATTCGTCCTTTGCCCAGCAAATTCAAGTATCAAGCAAGAAAAACTATCTGGCTGCCCCCAGCCCTAGTCTAAATCAGATTGCCTCCCAGAATTCTGTTTCTTTCCCTGAAGTTTTAATCCCCATTTCTAACTAGAAACTCTTCAGCACAATGTTTAGGTGGCTCTGCTTCCCCCAGTGGTCGGTGTGATACAAGCTGCAGGGACAGTGTCTGTTTCTGATCACTGTTACACCCACAATGCCCTGCACTCTGCCTTCTTTGGCAAAGACACTAAGTATAACCAGCTGGGCATCTGCAAACATGGGGATACTGTCCTGCAAAGGGTGCACTCCGAAGAAATACAAGCACTGAAAAATGAAAGGCTTCACCCTTCACTCTGCCAGCCACCTGCCGTGGTCTCAGTTGTTGGCAAAACATTTCCGGCTCTCTGCTTCTGTGAATGCTGATGGGATGTGACCCCTGTAATCTTGCATTGGACAGCGCTGTGTGACCAGTGCTGGCCCGGGAGCTGGCCCGTAGCCTCTAGGCCGAAGCCTCTGTTGCTGGCGCGGACTCTTTGGTGCTTCTTTTTGCTCTGACCTGCACCTGCAGCCTGGGCTGCTGAGAACCACTGTGGTCAGACTGTCCTTGTCAGCGTGCGTGTGTGGCAGATACCTCACACAAGTGAGAAGTAGCCCCTCTTCTCATGAGACTGAGAGGTGGCTTATCCTGACTGAGGCAAGGCTGGGCGCACACTTCCTTACTCAGAGAGTAAGATCAGTGATACTAACAATGGCAAAAGCAGTACATATTTGTTGAAAGGTTAGGGTTCTACATGTTAGATAGATAGGGCTGGTGATTTAGTTTAAGTGGTACTGCACCTACCATGGAAGCGCAAGGGCCTGAGTTCGATCCCTGGTACCACACACACAAAAAAAATAGATTGGTGTAAGGGATAAGTATTTTTAATATCTGTACATGGAGAGGGAAATAAAGTTCATGAAGGTCACAGAAGTAGTGAAGTCAATGGTGTCCGTGAGAGGAGTCGACCGGCCCTCCCCCACAGCCTGCATGTGGCCCTTCTACCTGTGTCATCTATGATATGTGTTGAATTGTTAAGAAGAAAGAAGAGGAACAGGAGGACAAGGGCAGAAAGAACAAACAATGGAACAAGGGAAAAAGAAGGTAGAAGAAGGAAGAGAATAAGAGGAAAAAGGACATGTAGATGTGCGTGCGGGAAAGGTCACGAAACGGCTCTTTTCTCCAGGAGACCTGTGATCTCGGGACAGGACAATCTCCACCCTCGAGTCTTTCATTGTTAACAGAGTCACCGCGGAGCCCGAGGGTGCAGATCTGACGCTGTATCTCCGTGCGTTCTCTAGCCAGACCTAACCCCAAGCAGACCTGACGGCTCAGTTCAGCCTTCAGGAGGAAGTTCACCCTGCGCCTGAGCAAGAGTGGGGAATGCGGGAAGTTCAGGACAGCGCGCTGAGCTCTGTGTGGAGAGCTCACAGATTCCAAGGCTGCCCTCGCTCCACCCTCAGGGACTTGACTGACACTCTTCTGGGTCCGCCTTGAGGCCTCGGAAGCAACATGAACTCACAGTACTGTTAGCTTCTCTTAGAGAAAACTTTCCAATGGAGACTCAAACAAAAGGCTCAACACTACATTTTTAACTTCATAATTTAGATACTCATTTTACGTGACAATACTTACTACCACTTACTGAATGACAGCCCCTATTGGGAGAGGCGTACGTACACTATTTCATGAAATTCATTTAACATTCAGTAGTATCTTGTGAGGTGGGTACCACAGTGTAGGCCCCAGTTTGCAAATGCAGAGACTAAGGTTGGGCGAGATGACGCCATCACGGGGCTCAGGCAGGTACCACGTGACAGGTCTGGGCCGTGAGCCCCACTCCGCTTCCAGAGCGTGCTAACCACACCCGGCGTCAGCATATGCACGACAGCACAGAGGCGAGGTGCGGGGTGGGGTGCTCTGCTAACCCGGGAGGTGCGGCCGATGCTGCCGTCAATCTTCAGCGAGGAAGCAAGGCCTCCAGAGTGGAATCACCTTGCACAAAGCTCTCAAACTGCTGGTGGCAGGGCCTGGGCTCCAGCTCTGGAATGCCCACTCTGCCCATGCTGGGCCAGGGTTCTGCTGGACCTGAGGACAGCCCTCGGTTCTTCCTGCCTGGCTGGGGGCAGCAGTGCTTCCTACACAGGGAGGCAAGCCCTGGGGGAAGGCGGGTCCTCATCCACAGCTCTGGCAGCATCAGGAAGCCCTGCACACGAGCTGGAGGGCTGGATCTCTGAGGTGACCCTGCAATCGCTCAGAGACACGAGGCGGATGCCGCGCTGGCTGAGGGAGTGATTCTTCCACAGGCTCCTTCACCTCCGAGTAAGTTAAACCTTGAGGCTGCTACAGAGAGGCAACTGAAGGCCTTCAGCGTCTTTTCTGGTGAAGACCACGATGTGCAGAATTCAAACCGAAAAAAAGCGTACTGGTGGTTTCCTTCTGTGTGGGAGCCTGGCCGGACCTGAGCCCCACGGCTGGCCACACGCTGCTTCTCACTGTCAGCGCAGCAGAGGCTCAGGACCGACAGCGCTCTGCGGGAGTGGCTCTCCTGGGCCCTGTGCCACGCTCTGCGCCATCCAGACGTTTTGCCCCCACCAGACGGCAGAGCTACACTCCCACTCCTGACTAAACCCAAAACTGGCAAATGCTCGGGCGATGAGGGTGGAGTCAAAATTGTGCCCAGCTGAGAACCACTGGCCTGGCAGCTGATGTTACCCATTCCCTGAGGACTTAACACACACTACGCTCTGAGCACGAGGGTGCATGGCAGAGGTGGCTGGAGAAGAGACAGATGTTAACTGCACAGCTCTGTGCAGAATTCTTCATGGCAAGTGCTTCAGAGGAAAAGCACAGACTTTGGGCCAGATGAAAAGCACTCTGGGATGTGGCTGTGAGGAGGCGACTCCTACTGATACATCTGGCTGGGAGATGATGTGACGGGTCTCCAGGGGCTGCCAGCAGATTCTGCCCAAGTCGAGTGTGACCAGGCCCTAAATCACTTCACACTTGGAGACTTTCCCAGCTGAAGGGATCCTGTGCCGACCTACAGGCTGGCAGATGAATGGAGGAAAATGGACAGGGTACAGACAGCCTTGTTTGGCCCAAGAGGGACTGTAGGGCTCACTGTGGCCGCAGAACACACAGGAGCGTGGCTCTGCTCTGCTTTGCCTGTGATCCATGCTGCCTGGCAGTAGGGCTGGAGGGCTTGGATGTTTATCAAGCCAAACCCAAGAAAATATCCACTAAGACCAAGACAAGGGGAAGTATAACCCTCTAAAAATAAAGCTGATTTTAATTTCAAACTAGGTCAGTTTGACTTGGGAATTACTGGGGAGCCACTCAGGAGATGAAGCAGAGCCCTTGCTAGTTTAATTTGCATACACTGCTTACAATTCGAGAGCCTGCTGCTTTCTTCCAGTATCCTGTCCCCTTGGGGCTGCCTCTCCTGCCTCCCGGGGCTGCGGCTGGGAGGCAGTGACAGTCCTCCTCTCCGGAGGCGCAGAATTCCCTGAGAGCCTTCAAGAGCCCTTGCCTGGGGCCGTGGTCCTGGTCCAGGCAGAGAAAGGGCACCAGGGAGAGGGCAGCACAAGCCCCAGATGCTTCTGCCACCTGTGCTGTGAGATGGAGGCCAGCTCTCCCTGCAGGCAGAGAACCTCGGCGCACATGCGCAGGGCTCGCATGCAATAGGCAGAGCACTGCGCAGGCCCGGGTCACCGCGCACCAGGCCCTGCCACCCCTGCCACCCCTGCCACCAGGCTCTCTGGGGACCGTTACCACCCTTTCTTCTCCTCCTCCTGGGCTTTTTTCCTAGCCAAAGCCTGCTGAACTTTTCCAGTCGTTCTCAAATCTACCTTTCTCTCTTTCTCTCTCTTTTTTTTGAGACAGGGTCTCACTTTGTAGTTCAGGCTGGCCCTGAGCTCACTATGCAGCCCAGGCAAACTTCGAACTCAGCAATCTTCCTACCTCTGCCCCTGAGTGCTGGGATGACAGGCCCAAGCCACCACTCCTGGCACTGTGGTAGGTGGTACTGATTGCCGGTAGGCATGGGTCACCACACCTGGTACTGTTGTATGTGGTTACTGGGATGAACTACAGACCTTGCGCTTGCTAGGCAGGCACTGGAAGCACTGAGCTCAATCTCCAGCCCTCTACTTTCTCTTATCTGGACACCATCATGACAGTTTAACTCAGAAGGTAGTGCCCCGGGCTGAGGATATAGCTCAGTGGCACAGCACCTATCTGGCAAGAGCAGAGCCTTGAATTCTATTTCCTGTACCAAAAATGAAGACAAGTGTCCAGATACAAGGACTTTATGGCTTAAACAATAATAACAATAATAATAATAATAGTTTTAAAGCAACTAAATTGAGACGGACATACATTTGATTTTGTCTGGTAGGAAGATAAAACTCCTACTATACACTATTACTATCATTTGTACAGTGTTTCTATTACACACATTATTTCCTCAACAAAAAGCATTTAGCACCAAAAAAGTAAAAAAAAAAAAAAAGCAGTCATCCAATAATAATGCATTCTCAAAATACAAACAGACCCACTGAGATCCTTGCGTAAGTAGTGGCACGAATATACAGCCAACCCCACAGGAGCGGCACAGCCTCTCCTGCCCACGACGCCCTCTGGGAACCCACAGCAAGCAGCACGCCGCGGTCTGTGAAGAGTGGGCTGAGATCCAGGTCCCGGTTTCCAGCTGGACGCCCTGGAAGCCTCATGCACTCACGGGGGAGGTTCTGGACGAGCGTGCTACAGGGCTACGGCCTGCTGTAAAGGGGTGATGTGTGGCTGGAAGAGGCGGGTCACTGCGCCGTCACCTGAGGAGTGCGTCTCCCTGCCGTCTCCTCCTGGCTGCCACGCCGGGAGCCACACTCCGGCGCCCAGGCCCTTCCACACGCTGTCCGCCATGTGGTCCGAGGCCTCAGAACTGTGGGCCAAAGCAAGCCCCTCCTCCTGCTTTCGGTCGCAAAGGTCAGGTATTCTGTCCCAGGGGAAACTGGGGAAACCGACTGAGGGTGTTTGTTTGCAATCCCGCAGACCCACACGTGGAAGCAGCACCCTGAGGCTCCTGTGTGGCCTTCATTTCTCTTTTCCTGCATGAACACTTTACAAGCCGCCTCTTAGAAGAGCAACGTTTTGTTTTGTTGCTACATGGGACTGTACTCAAGGCCTTTGTACTGAGTTATGTCCCTAATTAATTTTTAATTTTTTCATTCGGAGACCGTCTCGCTAAGTCTCTAAACTGCCCCAGCTACGCTCAGAGCTGCTGCGCTCCTGCCTTAGTGCCTCAGGGCGCCGAGATTCGGGCGCAGGCGAGAGTCACCCTCACAGCTCCCCACGTCCCAGGAGAAGCTGAAACACGCGTGGGGGGCAGGAGGGCGCGAGTGACTTGCTTGGGTCACACAGCTAGTATGGCCGAGAAACTAAACGCTTACTTTAGTACATTTTAATTAATTTAAATAGCAATAACGACGGAGGGCAGTGCAGACCAAGACCAGGCCTCTGTCAGCTCCACTCTTCACACCAACCCGGAGCCCGGCAAATACCCCAGTCCCGTCCCACGGCAAGCACCGCAGGGCAGGGCAGGGCCGACCCACAGGGCTGGGCACTAACCAGCACGCGTGAGCTCGTCATCTCTGGGGCGTCGCTGGCCTCTGGCTCACTCTGCTCCTCGGGTACAGAGGATGGCAGCCCCTGCGCCGCGGGCCGGCGAGACGCGAGAGCTCACGCAGCACCGCCTGGCCTGCCAGAGGCTCCGCTGTGCCGCCATGTTTGTCATCGTCGTCACTGCCACTGCTAATTTATTTGACTCGCACTGTGTGTTTGGATGACTCCGGAGGGACAGACCTCAGCGCTGCTCCTGAATCGGGCTGTGCACCTGTCCCTCGGGCCTCACGACGCAGGGATAGGTCACCTGACCCAGCAGCGGCGGTGGAGGAGATGCCCACCGAGTCCCTCCACGGGGTCTCACGGATGCCACTGCTACTCTTGAGGTGTCACCACTAGTCCCACTTCGAGGGCAAGGGGACTGAGGCACAGAGGCAGAAGCAGTGTGCCACCGTCACACTGCTGTGCCAGGCCAGGGTCGGAGGCGAGGTCCTGGACACGGCGCCAAGCCCGCTGTGTGAGCAGAGCGGGGGCCGAGCCCTCCCTGCAGGACGGAACGGCACAGGCTGCTGGGCAGCGCTGGCGACTGCTCGCTGCAGGCTCCCGGAGGGGAGGAGGACGACCCCACGCCAGTGTCCCCGCTGCTCCCCATCACAGAAGCAACGCGTTTGTTCCCGACTCTTGCACTGAAGTCTGGAATAAAGCCTGGTTTCGACAGCATGAGACCACCCTCCTCAGAAGGAACAGAAACACCCACGAGGTTCTCTCTCAGTGCACCTGGCTTTTACCACCACTGCCTGGGGGAGGGCGGGCATGCCCCTCGGGACTCGCCGAGCACACCGGGGCATCACACAGGTGAGATGCGCTCCGCCCGCCAGGAGCGCTGGCGTGGGGCTCATTATTACAGGGACCCAAGGCTGCCCGGCTCCTAATTGTGTCGGGATTTGTGAGGCCCTCGGGGACCCATCAAGCGCACTCAGTAATGGCTAATGATCAAGTATGGGATTCTAGCAGAAAAATAATATTTAGTCCAAAGTAATTACCTTCTGCTTATTTGGTACCTTTCCTATAACTAACAAATCCTCAACTAAAGAAAGGTGCTCCTTGCGTCTTGATGTTGTCAGAAGGTTAGAAAAACCATCTATGAAAGCGTCAAGTTCCTGTCTGCTCTCGGAGGGGCCCACCGGCTGGGGAGACGGGCTGCAGGCTGTGTGTGCTTCCCGGGCAGGCCTCCAGCATGAGCACACTGACTTTCTCAGGGAAAACATGCAGCACCCAGGTCCTCTTACCCTGCTGGGTGCCGTGTCATCAACATGGGAAAACACACTGGAAAACTGTTTGATGATATGTATTAAAGCTGAACATATATATCTCACTACCCAGAACTCTACTCCTGGGTAACTCTCCAAAGGAAGCAGAAATGCATGCTAACAGGCGTCAGCTAGCACGCATCCGAGCATTCGGTTCAGCTTTACTGACGATGTCTGCGAACTTAAAGCAATGCCATGTTCATCAGAACTACAATGGATAGTCTAGTATATTCACATTCTGGAACACGGTGTAGCAAAGAACGAACTGTTTTCCTTGCAACAATACAAATAAATTTCAGAGCCACAAAACTGAACAAAAGAAAGTCACAGAAGAGCACACACACAAGGCTTTACGATTTCACTTCTGTAAGCTGCCTCACTGGTACAGCAGGCACCCCAGCAGTTCGCCCCGTTTCAGGGACCCTCTTGTCCCCACGGCAATGGACAACAGGCTGTACACTGAGTGTCCGGCACCAGCAGAGACACTGTCAGTCTCAAGAGCTGCCAGGGAAACGGCGAACGCCCCGTGGAAGAGGCTCCTGCCACGGCTCCCTGCGCACTGCCCGCCGGGACAGCCCGATACTGCACGAGACCACAGGCAGCCTTCTGCCGCCACCGTCTCGAGGGGCAGCACCCACATGCCCTCCTCGGCGCTGGGGACCTGTGGCTCTGCTGATGGGAGTGGATACAGAAGACGGAAATCCCGACGAAGCTCCTTCCTGAGGGCAACTAAAACGAGCACGTTCTGCCTGGCGGTTCTGTTCTTTCTCTGTGAATTTAGGAGCAAAAGCAGGTTGGAAACAGCGGCACAAACTCAGTTCTGGTTTAGCTTGTGCTCTGCAGCTCTGACTAGAAGTGGAGGAATGCAAAGCATGTTCTCCGTGTCTGCATCCTTGCAAGGCAAGTGGAGCGCATTTTACAGGTGAAGACATCAAGGTGAAGCCACTGCCGGGGCCGCCCTGACCCTTGCCTGAGATGGTAGCGTAAAGTGGTCCATTTTTGAGAAGCAGTTTTTAACTCTGGGAGGAAAACTAACCACTAGTAGACAAAGCTGTTTAGTTGCCAGCAGACATGGCTGAGGTGAGGCGTCTGGAAGGGCCCTAAAGGAAGAGGGAAGGAACAGACCGTCCTCGGCCCGCGGCTGCACCACGCTAACTTAGACTGGAAAAGTACTGGCAATGACAACGTGACCCACCTGCAGTTTCCTCATCTGCCTTAAACTCACAAAATGTTTGCACAGGGAATGGGCCAGGGTGCTGGGTGGCAGCGGGAGGACTGTACCCCGCAGGATGCAGCCAGTGAGCAAAAGGCAGAAGCGCAGGGGCTGCAAGCGTCCAGTGTGACTGTCCTGAAGGCCCTGAGCCAGACCCCAGCCTCGCTCTCCTTGCTCTTCGTGCCTCGAGGTCCCTTTCTCGGGTCTGGACCAGTACACACGATCCTCACACCCCGAAACGACAGAGCCGAACCCAGGTCCAGTCGGTTCTGGCTGCAAATTTCATGTTCTTCCTGCCCTGCTAGTTATTTGCACTTGGCGAGGATCAGATTCTTCTCACACTTCTGTGAGGAGGGAGATGCTATACGCTCTTTATTACCTTTAACAGTCTGCTTACAACTTAATTAGGGATGTCTCTCTTAAATCTAACACTCATCCCATGTTCTCCTAAAATAAATTCATTTAAATTCTTTGAAAAATGCTGAGCCCCCTGCTGGAAGTTTTCTGGCCTGTTATGTCCTTATTCTTTTACCTTTCTCCACGGAAATCAGTATCACCGAAAGTTTTCAGCAACATCCTCAAATAAGACACCGAACTTGGAGTTGAAGCTGGGGACGCTCTGGACCCATCGTTACACCAAATTCAAATGAGTTCTCTCACTTCAAAGGCTGCTTCAGAGAGGCTGTTTACAATGAGATGTGGCAAGTTTAATAGCTCATTCTTGCACCAAGCCAAGAACAAGCTAAAGTAAATCTTGCAGTCTCCTTCATTTGTGAAATATATCCTTTGAGGTTGATTTGGATGGGCGTACAACTAGAAAGAGATGGGCATGTGTTCCAAACTTTAAGGAACTTCATGCACGCGCTGGTGTGGGCAAGTGTGGATTGTCTGAGGCCAAATCTAGAATTGCGCCAGAGGGCACTGGCTGGTTCACCTCTCTCAGGTCCTTGTCTCTAATATTGCCACGTTGGGACCAAGAGGTTAAAATGCACCTTTGGAAATAAGGATTTTTATTTCTTCGCTTTTACAAATAGACTTTCCCTAGCTCCCTCCCGCTGACAGCCTCAGCTACCACCTCCCCCAACCCCCAGCCTTGGGGGCAAGAAAGGCTCAGCACTTCTCGGCCCCTTGGGCCCAATCCTGGCTAAATCTATGCGTGTTTTCTGGCCTTTGTTTCATGCCTCTGTAAACTGCAGTACTTCTGTGCCCTGTGGGGCTGGCAGACTAGCTCTTCTCCCAACTTGGCCAAATTATAAATACACTCATGTTTCCATATTCATGGGCTCTTCATGTACTCTTCTTATTCTTTGGTACAGATTAGTAATTCAGAAGAATGAGATTTGTTTTGCTATATGGGTATTTGCATATTTTAATCACCCTTAGGCCCCTCTCCTTTTTCCCTTCTACTTTCTAGTACTCCCAGTGGGTGGTCTCCAAGCAGGCCCTGACAAAGACCCAAGCTCAAGATAATGCACACGTTTAACAAGACCTAGCACAAACGCTATTGTCATTACTGGCTGCCTCTGTAAACAACTCCCTGGCCTGACACCTGGGAGGCAGAACACTCCATACTTGCGCCCAGGCCTGCTCAAGTGGGGTGCTTGCAGCTGCCTGAGTATCCACTATCCGACTGTGATGTAGGTGGCGGTACTGAAACTGACGTGGAGCTCAGTACTGACTCTGAACAGTTGAGAAAATGATTGCTTCTCTGAGCATCACTGCATGATCAAGCCACCGGCAGCACCTTCCCAACGCTGCAGCAATGGGCAACCTCACTAGTAAGAAATGTCAGGCACAGAAGAACGAAAGAGGAGGGCAAACACCCATCAGCCATGCTTCTAAGCAAAGCCGTGATCACAGTACAGGGCGGATCGTGGGGGGGGGGGGGGGGAGGCAGCTCCCATAAAAGGAAGCGCACAAGCTCAGACCCGAACACCAGAGAAGTCAGGTCAAATCCCAGGTCTGCCACCTGCTAGTTCTACACTACTGGACAAGTTCTTGAGTATTCTGAGACTTAGTTTCACAATCTAGAAAGTGAAAAGAACGAGAGTATGTACCTCCCCGGACTGTTGTGTGACAACCGCGTGATGTGACACATCACGTAATCGGAACTGCAGCCATCATGACGTCAGTCTCACTACTACTGTTGTTTTCTGCAAATGCCAGGTAACCACGACACCTTCTCATTCTACAGCAGCGGAGAAGGGAGACCCTCCTTGCATCTGGGGCAGTCGCGAGCCTTGTGCTTGCCAAACACTCCTGATCTGCTTGTGGGTGGGTGAGCCCGCGGGTCAGCGGGCAGTGGGGCTGCGCGGCAGGAGACATCTGCGACGGGCTTGACCGCCGGCTGAGGCCTCCAGAGCATTCTGGCTCCTCGAGGAGGGCAGCTGACAGTGAGGGAAAATGCTGACGGCTCCGCCGGCGAGGGTCTCTGAGTAGCCAGGCCGGGGTCCTCCTGTCCTTCCGCAGCGTCGCCTCCAACCACACATGGACTCTGGCTCGTTTTGACCGCTGAAATTTGGAGGGTGCTTGTTCCTGAAATGCAGCCGACCTATCCTGACCGGCTGCACCCTACTCCTGTGCCGGCAACGTGAGTGAAGAATCCTCAGCCGCAGGACACCTGACGTGCACGAGGACACGCACGAAGGGGCCTGTGACTGGCGTCCAGGGAGTGCAGGGCAGGAGCGCTGCAGAACATCCCGCGTGCACAGAACGGCCTCCGAGCAGAGGCGTACACAGCCGATGCGAGTCGGTGCTCACAGCCCTCCAGTGCAGAGCCCGCTTCCCTCAGCTCTTCAGACCTCTCACCGCGACCCCCGTACCCTACGTCCTGCCAGCAGAGGATGCGTCCAGAACACCCGTGCACTCACCTCTGACAGCACGTGCTCCGCTGTGCCAGAGCCAGCGTGCACTGCACAGAGCACCGCTGCGTGCTGCCGTGGGAGACCCACGGCGTGGAACCAGGATGCAAGTCTACAGACTGTAGAAAAACAAGTCGTCTTTCTCCGAAAGAGGACTTTCTGCTCTCCCACTGAAAACCACTACTTTGCCACTAGGTTAAACACTTTTCCGATGCCTTTTGGTAAAACTCACTAAACATTGCAATTTCAAGGCCTGGAAAGGAAGGGGACTGGTGTAGGTACGAAGTGGACCTCTGGAGACTAACGTGCAGCAGGCCTGTGTTTGCCAGCGTGGGGGACTAGAACCTAACAGATCTCTTTCGATGACGCTGACCAGCGTATCTCACGGAAGAATGAAATGACCTGTACAAAGCAGCACGACGAGCGGGAGGGCTGTGAATGGAACTCAGACCTAGACTCACTAGACATCTTTAGTTTTCTTTAATATATGCTGCGGACAGTTAAGGCTTGGTGAGCGGGAATATGATGGAATTAGCTTTACCTTCTAATTCTGTAGGCCCTCAGGGTTTTCATTTTTAACTTATCCATATGTCAGTCTCTCTTTTTATAAAATTAATTTTATTGGTATACTTTAGACAGACACAATGATCACATTCATCATAGGGAATTTGTACCTCTACAGGATATATCTCAATTCTTCTTTTTTCCCAGTTCCCTCCCCTTCCTTCAACCCTCTTCCCCTCTTTTGTTTCTCTCTTTTTTCCCTTCCATTCTCTTTTCTCCCTTCCTTTCCCCCTCCCACCTCTTCTGTTCTGCCTTCTCACTTGAATATTTTCTTCTTATTTCCTAATATCTATTATACATTTTGGTCTGTATTTTTTCTTTCAGTTTCTCACCTAAGAAAAACAATGTGATAGTTACACATGGGTCTTATTTTACTTCAGAGTATGGCTTCAAGGTGTATCCATCAATATAGATATGGCTCAAGTTTGTCCTTCTTTGTGACTGAGTAGTACTCCATTGTATAAAAAAAAACCCACATCGCTACCCACTCATCTGTTACTATTTCCAAGATTTAGCTACTACAAACTGTGTTGCTGTAAACATCAGTGTGCATATATTACCATAGTATGATGTCTTTAATTCTTTCGGGAAGACACTAGGAAAGGGAACTGCTGGGTCAAACGGAGTATTCAGTTTCAGTGTTTGCAGGAATCTGCACTGCTTTATACAGAGGCTGCACCAATCTACACTCCCACCAGTGGTGAAGGGTACCTTTCTCCCCACAGCCTGCCAGCATTTGTTGCTGGCTAATTTCTTGAGAGTAGCCATTCTTTCTGGAGTCAGGTATAATCTCAGTGTTGTTTTCATCTGCATCTCAAGAATGACCGGTGATGCTGAACATTTTTTCATATATTTATTTGCTGTTTTCACTTTTTCATCTGAAAAGTATCTATTCATTTCAAATGCCTATTTCTAGACTGATCTTTAAAGTTAGAAGGTCTGATTTTTAAATGTTCTTTATGCATTCTAGATAACAGTCCTTTGTCTGAGAATCAGCTAGCAAAATCTTTTCCCATTCTGTGGATTGGTTCTTCACTCTGTCAGTGGTTTATTCTGGAATACAAGAGCTTTTTGTATGATGAGGTACCATAGTTGTTGTTGATTCTTTGTAATATTTTCTGTGGGACTGGGATTTTGTTCATAGTCTTTGCCTACACCTATGTCTTCAGAGTTCTTCCAGCTAATTATCTGTTTCTGTTTTAATATTTAGATCTCTGACCCATTTCAAATTTCATTTAATACTTGATGAGAGATACGAGTCTAGCTTTAATCTTGGGCATGTGGAGACCCAGTCTTCCCAGCACCACTTATTAAAGAGGTTCCCTTTCTTCCAGTGATTTCTCTAATTTTCTTAAGTATGCCATTGGTGTTTTTATTGGAATGACATTTAAATCTGTATAACTGTATTTCAGTCCCTTGCAGAAGACTTATAAGAACTGGAAATGACAAACTTTTTAGAATAATGTTTGGCAAGCAGTTAGTATTTAGCAAGTAGTGGTTGTCAACAGTATTGGAACTTCAGCCCTTACTTCTGGGTAAGGGGCGGAGCTGAGAGATAGAATAGATGGTAGGGGGCTACTTTAGGGTATAAAGAAGCACTGAAAGGAAGGAGGCAAGAGAGATGGCAAAAATTAAAACACAAATGTTCGTGTCAATGGTGTGACGGTGTTCAGTACTGCCTCACTTTGTATATTTAAGCAATCCACGTTTGTCACTGCAGTTTCTTCACAGTGTCAACCGCAAGTAGTTTTACTTTGTTGGGATGCACACTCTCAAATCTCAGCACAGGAAAGATGCTTCCGCCCTGAACAACTCTCTTCTGAATGTAAACCTCTGAAATACTTTTACAAGCACTATTCCTCCAAATGGCGCTAAATTTATAAAGCAAAAAAAAGTAGAACATGATATTGGAGTAAAATTTTCCACATATATTTCTTTAGTCCTCCTCTCCTCCCTGATCTTTCTTTTTACTGGAGGAGACTAACGTAAGGCAAATAAAATGATTATGGGTAATTTGTGCTAGAAGGACACAAGGGTAGGGTACTTGGCAGAAGAAGAGCTCAAGGGTCTTACTGCAATATCCAATGGCAAACTTCTGGAGGGGGATAAGTGAATTAAACATGTATCAGGGCCAGGCATTTAGCTCAGTGGCACCCTGTCCACCTGAATTAAACATACAGATGATCAAAGTACAGGGGCAGTGGATTCAAGGGCAAAGAACAATCTCGAAACGGCAAGCGTTCTGTGCCATGACAGAAGCCGCCCATTTTGGACTTCTGCACTGTCTCAGCAGGGAGTCATGGGTGGTGGGGCTTCTGACATGGCTCTGTGTTCGTGTCTGTTTTCACTTCCCTTTGGGTGCAATCTGGATCTGCTGACATTTTTCAAACAAACAAGTACAGCAAAAGCCACGGCGCGCCCTTTGTGTGAACGAGTCATAGAGGACTGTGGCTCCATCCTCCTAGCAGGCCCTCGCTTTCTTGCTGGTGCAAGCTGTTAGGGTGGGAAGTCCCACAGGCGTCTCTTCTGGTCATCAGCCTCAGTTCATGAGCCCAGAAGGACCCGAATCCTCCCAACAACCACAGCGTGAGCTGGGTGCAAATCTAGCTCCCAGGAGGTGGACTGTGACTATGGCCAACGCTTTCCTTGCAACTCACGTGAGACCCTAAAACAAAGAGTCTAGCTAAATCCTGCAGATTCCCGGTCCTCAGAAATAGAGAGATCAATGTGTGTTTTATTTAAAGCCACTAGGTACCGGCACAATGTGTAATACAGCAGTGGATACTGAAGTGTTCATTTATGTGTCTATTCACCAATACATTTTTTCAGCAAATCAAGGTTTTCTTGGCCTCACTGCTAAGGAAATCAGCACGCCCTGAATGGACTCCTGAAGTTCATGGACTGAGAGAAGAGACAAGGAGCAAGGGCCAGGTGACGACTCCTGGATGCGGACGGGCCCAGCGCTTGCACGCGGCGGAAAGAGAAAAGAACAACTTGGCCTGGCAGGAAGTGAGGGGTCCCAGGTTAAGAAGCTGGCTGTCACCACAAAGCATTTCCCGCTCTGTCCTGCCCAGCTGTGACGGAGGGCCTGTGTTCATGTCCAGCGAAGACTGTCTGCTCTCACCTATGATACTCGACAGGTTCCCTCTCAGGCTTCTTGGTAATCTAAAAACACGCAAAGGCTGAAATGCATTCTTGAACGCGAATGTCAGATGGGCAATGGATTAATCAGGTTTCTGTGACAAAGACTAAAGTTACACTTCTAATTAACTTTCATTAGCCAGAATCAGACCACTGTAATCTAATTCACTGCTCTGCAAGCAGTTGCTCACAGTTGGGGGCACACATCTCTACACAAGGATGTAGCATTGGACAGAAAATGACTGCAACCATAGTTCATGATGGAATCAAGTTAGCAAGAGAAATCAGTTACCAAGAAATGTAACAGAGGCAGTGAAGCTAGGAAGGTACCCACATATGCTTCAAAGTTTGTGGAAGTTTGCCTAAAAGATAAGCCTAGGGTCTTTATTCTGGATTCGATAATTTGCCAAACCTGAAAACCTAGAAGAAGCCTAATTAAAATTAATAAGAAACAATCTCCACTTAAAAAAATCTTATTAACCTGTTACCTTTTTTTTTTTTTTTTTGAGACAGGGTCTCAAAGAGACCCTTTGTAGTTCAGGCTGACCCTGAACTCACTATGTAGCCCAGGCAAGCCTTGAATTCAGCAATCCTCCTGTCTCTGCCTCCTGAGTGCTGGGATGACAGGCGTGAGCCACCACGCCCGGCACTGTGGTCTGTGGTATTGATGGCTGGTGGGCGTGAGTCTCCACGCCCAGCATTGTATGTGGTTACCAGGGATCGAACTCAGGACCTTGCGCTTGAGAGGCAGGCGCCGGAACCACTAAGCAAAATCTCCAGCCCCTAACCTGTTACTTTTGTACAGAGCTCTGTGCCTCTTTTCCCTGTGTTCATGCCATATGCTGCACCCAAAAATCAAGCTACAACAGTCCTCGAAGCTGGAAGTGGTGGTGCATGCCGGTAATCCTAGCACTCTGACGCTGAAGGAGGAGGGCCGCAAGTTAGAGCTCACTCTAGACAAGGTAGCCAGAGGGGTTCCAGCTCAGTGTGGAGGCCCTGGGTTTAGTTCCCAGTACCACAAAGAGAAAAGGTCTGAGAGATGTGTTTTTTCCTTATTGCTCTTCCTTTCCATTTTATAAAGCATACGTATGTATTCTGAAGCATATTTTACTTAGGTAACATATATAGATATAAAGTAAAAAATTAAAGGTATCCCCCCACCATCAAGAACTTTGTGTGGCGACAGGGATGCCCCCGTCCGTGCTGACTATGTGAGCAGCCCCAAGCCCCAGGCGGCTGAAGTCTGCAGGAAGTGGGTCCGGACGGGACTTAACGAGGTGGCGGCTGCCGCACTGGACAGCAGACAGACAGGGACATTTGCGGGCCCTCCGGTGCCCCTCCCACATCGGTACCCACACATTCCTTCCTTTCTCAACTCATGGAACCACTATTCTGACTCTATCACGACGATGTGTTGTTTTCCATTCTGAATATCATGTAAATGAAACCATGTAATCCCTTTTCTTTTCAGTTTGGACATTTTCTCTCAATATAATGTTTGCGAGAATCATTCTCCTTTTCAATGTACCAATAGTTTAAAACAATTGTTTTATTGTTTTCTTTTGTAAGCTTATACCAGAGTTTATCCATTCTACTGTTGATGAATATTTCAATTTTTCCAGTTTTGGCTATGAGGAATGAAACTGCTATCAACATCTTCGTGCACACCTTCTGGAGGACAGATAATATTGATTTCTTGTAGATATGTACCAAGAGGTTAAGATTGAGTCTTCTCCTCCTAGAGCAATATAAGGGGGGCCAGTTGCTCCATTATAATCAAATCTTACCTATGTACTTTAGCTATTTGCCAAGAGCATGATATACAATATGTTCTATCCAGGGGAAATCACAGTTAATTGATGCACTATAATGTAACACCTAACAACTTTAAGGTTCAATTACTTCATGTTCTAATACTTAGCATCTAGGTATATGGGGAAATTTTTCTGTATCTCCACAAGGAGACATGTACAGGAATATTCAAAATAGCATTTTTTTGTAGTAGCAAGCTAACTGGAGTCTCTTCATTGGATAAATAAATGACAGTATCTGCCTAAAAATATAACTCAGAAAATGAACAAATAGTGCCACATTAGTCAATGTGAATGTAACTACAATATAATGAGCTATCAAATAGCACTATTTATTCTTCAGTAATATGTAGACAAAGATTTAAAATATTCACAATGCTCCTGAAGATAAGGAACATGGGGTGAATACAAAAGCAGTATGAAGATGCATTGTGTGCATGTACCAACTCCCCACAATAAATAAAATAATTTTGTAGTATGAATATGCACTATTCAATTTTTAAAAATACACAGAAAGCTGAGCAGTAAACGCAGTAAGTGGTTACTCACCGTCTATGGAAAAGTGAGGCTCCAACTGCACTCCTAACATCGTTTTATTGGCCTGGAAAATGGGTCTGTAGGTGTTGGTGGGCCTACACTGTCGTCTTGCAAGTGTTAAACATTACTTACTACAGAAGGAGACTACGAAAGCTCTGGAGGTTACTGAACATGCTCTCGTATCTATTCTCACTTTCTTCTTTTCATTCTTGGGTCCCTCCACAGGCGAAGTCTGAGCTGGGAGGCTTCTTAGCTCCTTTGTAAGAGCTGTGGTCATGCGACTGAGTCCATGCCACCGGTGCCCGTGCACAGGTGAGGACAGCTCCGAATCACTTCCTCACAGGGCAGCAGCTGGCTCATCGCTCCCTCTGGGTGAGCTGACAGCCGATGTGATGTGGTGGCACAGCTTCAATCACATGCGCATAGACAACAGTAGCTGGTGATGCCATGAGACTGAAGAAACACCAGATCAGACATTAGATAAAAACAAAGCTATCTGGGTCTCTTGTATTCAAGTAGCTTAGGCTACAACTGACTACCCCTGTCAGCTAGGCTCGAGATCTAGCCTATGGAGCAGAGCTCCCTGATGGCTGTGAAGGGAAACTGGTTTTAGAGATGTGGCTTACAATGCACTGCAGCCGGGCCTAGTGGTGCGCGCCTGTAATCCCAACACTCCTGGAGGCCGAGGCAAGAAGACCGCAAGTTTGATCTCATCCTGGGAAACTCAGTGAGAACCTGTCTCAGAATAAAAACATACATAAAGGGATGGGGATGTAGCTCAGTTGGGTGGTCTTAAGTTCAACCTCCCATGCTAAAAAAAAGAAAAGATGCACCTCAAAACACCAGAGATCAGATGCAGAGGGCAACCTGTTAGGTTAAAGTTCCACGTGAGGCAGTCTACACTTCCCTGGGATCAGTTCCTTCATGTTTAAGGAGGAATGGGAGGACGTGCCCCTCATCAGGGAGCTAGGAACATCAAAGAAAATGATACCGAACCTGGCACGAAAGCAGGGTTAGCATGAAGAGAAAGATACTGTGTGGCCTGGTATTTCCACAAAATCTTGTTTGTCAAAAAGTGAAGACTATAAACACAGTCCATCCCCACAGGCTCATGAACAAATCACATGAGTATATTATTCAAAAGACATGGCATTCACAGACTAAGCCTTGTACACTTAGCCAACTAGCTGACATAGTTTACAGGTGACCCTCCTTGGAAATAAATATTCGGAATCAGTTTTGTTATTACTTCCTACACAAACATTCCTGATCCATGAATTCTATAATTTTCTATCTCATTCCCCCAAAAAAACCCTGAAGGAGGCATTAAGACTGTTATACAGAAAAAATAATTGCTACTTCCCTTTATTTGTCTTTAAAATAAATTATAGGTGTGGGAGACAGAGATAGAAGAATAAAGAGTTCAAGGTCAGCCTAGGCTATATAGCAAGTTTGAGGGTAGCCTGGAACACAGGAAGAACCTGTCTTAAAAAAGTATAGGAGCTGGGCAGGGTGGCTCCCGCCTGTAATCCCAGCACTCAGGAGGCAGAGACAGGAGGATTGCTGAGTTCGAGGCTTGCCTGGGCTCCATAGCGAGACCCTGTCTCAAAAAAAAGTATAGGAGGTGCTGGAGATTTAGATCACTGGTTCCAGTGCCTGCCTAGCAAGTGTAAGGGTCCTGGTCTCATCCCCCGTAACCACAAAGCACAATGCTGGGTGTGGTGGCTCACGCCTGTCATCCCAGCACTCGGGAGGCAGAGGCAGGAGGACTGCTGAGCTGAGTGTGAGGCTTGCCTGGGCTCCATAGTGAGCTCAGAGCCGGCCTGAACTACAAAGCGAGACCATATTTAAAAACAAAACAAAACAAAACCCTCCGTATTTCTTTCAAGGAGACTTTTTAAAATAATAAATTGAGTTTATTGGTACATTTTAGGAATACATTATGATCACATTCCTCTGAAATTTGTACTTGTACATGATATGTCTTAACTTTTGTGTTTGTTTTAATTATGTACTGCCTATCTGGACAACTAACAGAAACCCAAGAAGCAGGACACACAATTCTGCCTCCTGAATTACAGGCATCAAACTTTTACACCCAAGCGAGACACTGACTCGCTCCTCCTCCTTCCCACCGGCCCACACAGCCAGAACCTGCTGCTGTCCGTGCAGCCTTCCACGAAACCCAGGCTCTGAGCTAGGGACGGCGCGACGGGCCCTCAGCGCGGCTTCCGCCCTTCCTTTCCGCGTGGGCTCTGTGCTCCAGGCACAGCGACCTGCTGTGTCCTCCGTCTCCTGGAACCAGAGCTCAGCCACTTCCCCTGCCAGACCTTTGCGGCTGGTTCCCTCACTGCTTTCGTCCTCAGCAGGGGAGTCACTGTATCCAGACTCCTCTGCTCCTGTTTTCTAAGATACCAACCGGACCCGCTACCCTTTCTCTCCTCTCTCTCTCAGGACACGGGCCCATGGGGAGGACTTTGCCTGTCTTGCCCGTCAGACACCAGCCCGCGACAGCAGGGCTCTTGCGCTCACACCCGCTGCGCAGCCCCGGCCCCAGGGTGCCGTCGGTCGTGGGGTGGACCTCGGAAGGGGCGTCGCTGGGTCACTGATGCGGCCACATCGCATCCCTCACTGGACTCTCACTTCACTTGCGAGGAGGCTTTGCTGACTCCATTGTAACCAAGGCGGAACTTATTCTTCAGATGGAAAAGCAATGCCTTCCCGACACGGCGACACAACGAAGTGGCTAATGTTTCTCAATGACAAAAAGACCAGGGAAAATATGTTCTTTCCTCTGAAAGGCAGTTGAAATGAGAACAAGCTGACAACTCTCCAAACTGACAACTAAAGGCATTAGAGAGCTTATCTGTCTCTATTTCTCAACGATTTCCTACAAACAAAATACACACTTAAAAGTTTGACTCTCTTTTCATTAGGGAAGTTCAATGACCTTCACAATCTAATTCCTTGTTATGTGTATTGTGTTCATACTTTTCTTTGTCTTATTCTAGAAATAAAATGTTATTCTCTAAGAAAGTACTGTTTTTTTACTGAAATAAATGGGTTAAATAAGCTCCGTATCCGCAGGTTCTGCGTTTGTGGACCCAGGTGACGTTGGATTGGAAACACTGGGACACATCAGGGCTGTCATCATCCAACGAGCAGCAGAGCCCTTGGGGCGCTGTCGCTACCGGAGGGCTCCGGGGCGGGAGGGCAGGGGGCTGAGCGCAGGCCCGCGCGTGCTCGTCCACCCCGCCCAGGGCACCACGCGGAGCCTGGCACCTTCAGAGGCCTGGGACCCAGCCCTGCCGCCCGCATCGGCCTCAGGCTGCTGTGTGCTGGGGCGTGCCCACCACGGCGAGCCCCGAGGGTCAGCGGCAGACTCGGAAGCGACCACGGCCCTTCGCGCTCCTTAGCAGTGTGGAGCTGCGGCTGCTCGCCTTCGGAGGAGACTGTTTCTTCTTCGGAGAGAGCTTGGTGATGAATACTAGAACCCTGGTATGACCACGCCTCTGTCTTACCAGCAGTCTGTTATTCGTCAGGCATACTTTAAAAGCTGCTGGCATCCGTGAGCTAATGCAGTAATCATGCTGGCAATAAACACCCTGGAACTCAGTGATTTAAAGCACTGGATGCTTATTACCACTTTTCAGGGTCTGTACACTGGCTGGGGTTCTGCCGCTCTAGACCGTGCTGCTGCGGGCTTGGGAGGGTAAGCTGCTTTGCCCGTGGGGTGCTTGGCTTGGCTCTGGCCTGTGGTCTTAGGTCCGTTTTGTGAGAACGGTATCATAACGACCTGGCTTGAGGGTTAACGACCGCCTGGGGTGCGGTCTTCCCGCAGAAGATTACCACACTGTGATGGCTGAAGTTCTGTTGCGTAGCTGGCGGCCCCTTCACAAGGCACATGCAGCAGCCAGGCTCAAAGTCAAGAGGTGGAAAAGGAAAAAGAGGTGGGGAAACCCACTCAATAGCTCCTAGGTCATTGGCATAGCGTTCAATTTTAACTCAGGGGTGTGAAGAATTAAGACCAATTCCTCCATCAACCACATCACATTCTCAGTAAAATTTCTCCCCTACTCTTGACCATCACTAGGCAGAAAGGATAGCAGGAATTTCACGTAACCTCTCTTCATCCAGCTCAAAACATCTGCTCAACCTCTGCACCCACTTCAACCAATCACTCCCCATGAGGCGGCAACTGGCCACCGACAACCCACGGCCACCTGGGATCGCCGATGCTCTCCTGCCACTGAAGTGCAGACCACGACTGCTCCCCTCCCCCCGCCACGAGCTGCCATGGCCAGCTCCAGCCACGTTTACCGGGTCTGCCTCTCATGCGAGGCTCTCTTCACACTTCATATCTACCTGGTAGCTATTAATAATTCTCTTTTACGGTAAGTTAATTAACTTTGTAAAGGACTGTTTGATAAGTATCTGGCTTTACACTGCCTCTATGCATTACAACTGTTCAGTGTCTCAAGATCGACTTTGTATTCTGGAGGATTCTGCTTATGTATTAGCTTGCTCCTTCAAACTGCATCATGTATTTCTTGAAGCCAAGAACTCTGTGTGATACTTCAGATTTTTTCTTGGCACAATGAGATCATTTGATTTCAACAGCTGACTCCAGAGAACCAGCCCTACTCCACACATCATTACTTATCAGAGTGAAATTTTCCCAAGACACAGAAATTCACTTAATTAATGGTAGCTAAAAATAACCGGCACCAGTCACCTTATTAGGTGTGCTCTGTCAGTAGAGCAATTTTCTACCTGTGAAACATGAGTCTCACAAGGGTTAGCTGACTAACTCACACTCACAGAGCAAACAGCAGAGCCCTAACGCAGACCCAAGTCTTCGTAACTTCACGGTCCTAATTTTTTTTTAATTTTCCTTTAGTTTTACAGTAATACATAGAAGCTGTACATACTTAAGGGGTATGGTGTGGTACTCCAAGCTTTGTACATATCAAAATGGTAATTATATGAAAAATGGCATTTCCACATCCTTATCATTTCTTTCTACTAAAATACTATATTTCAAAATTTTTGTTGAGTTGTATCTGTGTTACTGGGAATTGAACCCCATTCCTTCATACCGAGCTAAAGCCCAGCCCTTTATTTTAGACAGGGTCTCGCTTTGTAGTTCAGGCTGGCTCTGAGCTCACTATGTAGCCCAGGCAAGCCTCAAACTCAGCAATCCTCCTGTCTCTGCCTCCCGAGTGCTGGGATGACAGGTGTGAGCCACCACGCCCAGCACTGTGGTATGTGGTATTGATGGCTGGTGGGCATGAATCTCCACGCCCAGCATTGTATGTGGTTACCAGGGATCGAACTCAGGACCTTGTGCTTGCGAGGCAGGCGCCGGAACCACTGAGCTAACCCTCCAGCCCAACCCAGCCCTTTTAAAAATTTTAAAGTTTAAGACAGGATCTCAGTAAGCCATTTAGTTGCTTGGGGTGAGCTGGAACGTCAGTCCTCCTGCCTCAACCTCCCCGAGGGCTGTGATTATAAGTCTGAGTCATCATGTCTGGCTGAGAATCCCATTTTTTTAAGAACCGATACTTAATATGTAATTGTTGCACAGTTTAAGGGTTAGTACTCTTAAAGTTTTAGTTAGTATCCTCAATAGTACTTAGTTTTAGTTAGTATTCTTAATAGTATTCTTAAAGTTTCACCTGTGAAATTCTAGAAAGATCAGCCTCTGGTCAATCCCTTAATATGGGCCAAGTCCCGGCTTATATGGCACTGATAACAATAAAGTGAAAATGTATACTCTTTAAAATGCCTACATACAAAACATGCTGCTAAGTGAGTTACTTATTTTCCTATCACAGCCTCACAATAAATAAGCCAGGCACCCTCTGTTATTATCCCGTTCTACAGAAAAGCACAGTGATGTTTAGAGAAGGTAAGTGATTCACTAAAGATTTGCAGCTGTAATGTGAGCACAACACATTAAGAATTTGACATCATAATCCTGGCTTTCATGCTATACAGTGTCTCTGCTTTCATTTTCAAAATTATAAAGCACCACCAATTTCCACTGCTTACAGAATGGATGGAATGAACTTTATGTTTCAGTTTTAAAAGGTAAGATCTTATATCCACTCGGTGGTTTTTTGAAAAGCTATTCTTCCATGTATGATGTGACAACTGTTTAAATTCAGGGCTGGCAGACTGCGTCCCTTGAATCAAATCTGGAAGACAGCCACACCCATGCCTTCACCTCTTGTCCATGGCTGCTCTCACCATGACGACGGATCAAGCAGCAGGTGCAAAGAATACAAGGCTCACAAGGCCTGCAATGTTTATCAGTGGTTGGATTAATTTGCAATTTAAAAAGTTGTCATCTGAATTTTTATCCAACTTTTGGGGGCTTTTACACCACAGTGCAACTTCACTGAAATTCTGGGCTCAGTGATCCCAGTGATCAAGGTTCGCAGGACAAAGGCAATAATCACTGTTCAGGCCTTCTAGGTGGCTGGATCTCACAGAAGCATTTCTTGTCGTTCAGTTACTATCTGAACACTATGGGGTTTTGTTAAGGATATTCCTGAAATTTAAATCAGGAAATACACTGATCTAGTGTGATCCAAATGAGTGAGGCAACAGAAACCTAACCGGTCTCCACTGAACAAACGCATCCCTTACAATCACGATTAGCCGATTCACAGCACTGGGTTCTGACCCTCCAACAAACTGCGGACAAAAAATGAACAAGCTGGGTAAAGACACACAGAAAAGATTTATTAATACCCATACCTTTTTAGGGTATAAAAAAACTCATAAACTTTCTATGTACTATCTAAAATTGTTATCTAGGGAAAAGATATGCTACTTTTGTAGTCAAGGAAGGGATACACTACTGTTTTCAACAAATGAGTTGAAGAAGTTGGTTTGGAATCAGGTAATCTTGAGTTGAGATCCTAGCTGTCCTGTTGAGTAGCTGTTCGACCTTGGAGAAATTATTTAGTTTCTCTCTTTCTTCTTTTCTTCCTCCCTTTTTTTTGGTCTTCCTTATCAAAGTATATATAAAATATCTACACTACAGACCTGTTGCGAGAATTCTATATGAACGTATTGTGTATATATGGGAATTCAGTGCCTGACACATAGTAAATGCTTCATATTTGGGTGTCTGGTAGGAGCTACTACTGTTCAAACTGGAGTTCAGAACACAGATGGATGAGGAGGCCTCTACAGACTGGCTCTACCGTAAAAGCTTGATGCAGAATTAAGTAGGAGGGACAGGGAACTATGTATTTTATACATAGATTTGGAAAGGACTGAAATTAAACAACTACACCACACTGCATTAATCAAGGTTCTGCTAATTCTAGCTTTCTGTCTTTGAAGAAGCAAAAAGAATAGATGGTGGGAGAAGGAGGTAAATTTAAATCATCATAGCAGGGAGTCTGGGCTGGCAAAATGCATCAGAAGGCTGGTGAAATACTGCTATTTGCAAGACTATGCCTGATGATTTATAATAGGTTTCTTCTTTTGGCAAAAGGTGGAAGAAGCAGAAGGTACTATTTCTGTTAAGTCTTTTTCTGAAAGTACACTTATTTAACACCTCTGATTAAAATTCTCTGGTTTGATGCTTATGGAAGCACTTTGAGTAAACAAGCATATTTATGGTTCCATTTTGGCAACAAAGGGAAGAAACTGCTGAAATGTCTGCAGCAGTTTTGAAGGCAGAAGAGAAAATGCTCGGCTTTCTGTTTCTCAGATGCAAAACACCCACTGTCCTCAGATTTCAACTTTCCACCGTCACTGTTCCTGGGGAACAACAGGGGCATGCGGAAATATTTGGTCTTATGTTCTACGAACAACTGATGGAGGAACAGGAAAAATTAAAGATAGTATCATCAGAAATTAAACACTGGGAAGTTAAATATTGCTTTGTGGCCCTGTATCCCTCCATATCTTCAATGCTTTTCATTTTCTGCCTATTTTTTCCATATCCTAAGAATCGAAAATTAAAACCCATCTGGCAAGCAAGGTCATTCAAAATCAGGCAGTCCATCAAATAGTAATGACTGTGAGAGGCAGTCCATGACTTTGGAAAAGAAAGATTTATTTTCTGCTCCTCTCTGGGAGAGACAGGTTAACTATAATTAGAGGGAAGTTTATAATGGCAAGAACATTGTACCCCATTATCATGCCCCACAGTATAACGGGGTATCCCATTATAAAGTGGGAGGGTTAGCATGTGAACTAAGGTCACAGAGAGACCTGTGGTGCTGCTGGCTTTTGTTTAACCAGAAAAAAAAGTGACAAGACATACAATTTTGAGTAATGCAGGCATCTAAGCCTACAGTTCATAAATGCTTTGGCCTCTGCACTTATGAACTTAGTAGTAACTGGGTACCTATTCTTTGTGAAGCGTTGTACTAACTTGGCTACAGGACTTGCTTGCTCTTAAAGAAACAGTCGGGTGAAGAAGACAGACAATGGCAAATAGATAGATATGCAAGGTAGTTTTGATTGTACAGTGGTGCGATGGTAATAAACACGGCTCTTTCAGAAAAATGAACAATTAAGAAACCTATTTTAGGGCCGGAGGGTTAGCTCAGTGGTTCCGGCGCCTGCCTCGCAAGCGCAAGGTCCTGAGTTCGATCCCCGGTGACCACATAGAATGCTGGGCGTGGAGACACGTCCACCAACAATCAACACCGCATACCACAATGCCGGACATGGTGGCTCACGCCTGTAATCCCAGCACTCGGGAGGTAGGGACAGGAGGATTGCTGAGTTCATGGCAGCTTGCCTGGGCACCATAGTGAGCTCAGGGCCAGCCTGAACTACAAAGCGAGACCCTGTCTCAAAAGCAAAAAAAAAAAAAAAAACAAACTATTTTAGGCAGAATGGTTAGGGAGAGTTTTTCTAAGAAAGTTACACTCAAACTGATGAGGACAAGGAAGAGCCAGGTGTCTGGAGAACTGTGGCACAAGACTCTACGGACTATGCCCTACACTGTGCGGTCCTATCCTTGAGTGAAGGCAAGACCTGACTGTAATCCATACTATATGACAAGAATGAAGAGGTTTTGCAGTGGTAAAGTTCTTAATTCTTTATTTTAAATTAATCCATGGGGAGTGGATCCTAGCAGCCTGACTTAATTAGGTGACTGTCTTGAAAGTAGATCTAGAAATCCAATATGTGAGACTCCAGGGCTTTTCTCTGTTGTTGTAGCTGCAAGGAAATGAGTCGTGCTAACAGTAGGAAGGGGTCCAAGTGCATCTTTCACCACGGAGCCTACAGTGAGTTCACATACTGTCTCCACCTGGTTTCCAGCCCTGAGACCATGAGCACAGAACACAGGTAGGGACAGGTCAGGAATTAGGACCGAGAAAAACCGTGAGGTTTAATAGTGGGAGATGGCACAGGGATATTATTCTAAGCCACTGACTTTGTTAAAAAGCAATACCTCAAAACTAAATGCAATATTTTGAACAAGACATCATCAAGTCACCGGGAACTATATGCAGGCAAGAAAGGAAGACAATGAGGAGTCATACTGTGGGACATCATTCCCAGACAAAGAAGAAAGTTTATGCTTTGTCCCCATCAAATTTCACACAATTTCTAGTGTGTAGTAGCTGCTTAGGATATCTGTTAAATGAATGAATAATGAAAGAATGTTTTCCATTTAGATTGCTGTTACCACTACTCCATTCCCAGATTTTACAGCATTTCTTCAGTGGTTAATTACTGAAATACTATTATACTATATTGTTGTGATGGGGCCAAGAAGAGTGATTAATAAATAGAGTCTGGCCCAAGAAACAAATTTTCTGCCAACAGATCTTTTGGGAACTTTTGAACCCAGAAAAAGCCACGTAGTTGTATGAGATTAAGGAGTCTATAATCAGTTATGATACAACCCAGCAATCTGGGTCACAGCTGAAAGCCTGATAATTTGAGGTTTCTCTTCAGTGTCTAATAAACTATCTGAAAAGCTGCCAAGTGCTAATCAAGTCCAAGGAAGACAGCACTGTAATAAGATAAACCACATCATCAAAGGCCACACTGAAGACAATTTGGAAAAAAGGAAATGAAATGTTAAGAAAATTAGCAGTTCATTAATGTTGGAGAATTCAATACTGAAAATGCAAAGGTGTTTATAGTTTGGAAAATCACATTCAGCCTTCCCAGATCCATCAGAAACATTTCTAAATGTTCGGAGAAGATAAATAGCCTGAAGATGGCTATCTCCTGACAGCAAGCACATACCTGTCACTCCTGCTGCCCAGGAGGCACAAATGACTTCTCTGGAGAAGGTCAGGGGATGCGAGGGCCAGTCCGGGGGCTGAGAAAGTGACAGGCATGAAATAAGGAGAACAGGTATTTTCAAAGAGGAGACTGAAATAGAAAGACAGATGACTTCCTCGACGCACACTCCTGCATGTGCTGGCGTGCATGACTAACAAGTTTACTTGGAGTTAAATGTATGGGATAATGTAGGCTTATTTCTTTCTAAAATGCATCTCTGTGGGTTTTTTTTTTTTTTAGTTTAGTTTTGTTTTTTTGTGAGACAGAGTCTAACTTTGTAGTTCAGGCTGGCCCTGAGCTCACTATGCAGCCCAGCCAAGCCTCAAACTCAGCAATCCTCCTGCCTCTGCCTCTTGAGTGCTGGAATGACAGGTATGAGCCACCACACCTGGCACTGTGGTGTGTGGCACTGACTGCTGGTGGGTGTGAGTCACCCTGCCCAGCTCTGTGGTGTTTTTTGTTTTTTGAGACAAGGTCTCGCTTTGTAGTTCAGGCTGGCTCTGAGCTTACTATGTAGCCTAGGCAAGCTTCGAACTCAGCAATCCTCCTGTCTCTGCCTCCCGAATGCTAGGATTACAGGCGTGAGCCACCACACCCGGCGCTCTGTGGTGTTTCTGAGGGAAATATCCATACATTTCAGTAAGAGGTGAAGACACTTAGCACAGCTGGGCATCAAACTGGTGCCAAATTTGGAGGCCACCAAAGGGGAAGGGAGGAGATGGGAGCATCTTTAAAATGCTTTTCAATACCAGATCACCAATCCCATCAGACTGGCTGTGGCTTTGCTGAGTTGGCATTAGAATTAGATTCAGCTGGGATGCTCCAACAGCTACATAAGTGACTGCTTCTTCCCAAGGGTCAGTGAAAAATAAAAACACCACTGATTTCACAATAAGGTGCCAATTAGTTTACATTAGGCATAATGGTGCATGGGAGCAACTTGTTCTGATCCAACCATTCTCATTCAACAAAATGGACTTTAAAAATTCCACGTGCAGGGCCAGATATTTAGCTCAGTGGTTCTGGAGCCTGCCTAGCAGGTGCAAGTTCCTGAGTTCAATCCCCAGTAACCACATACAACAATACTGGGTGTGGTGACTCATGCCCACCAGCAATCAGTACCTCATACCACAGTGCCAGGCATAGTAGCTCACGCCTGTAATCTCAGCAGTTGGGAGGCAGAGGCAAGAGGATTGCTGAGTTCAAGGATTGCTGATTTCGAGGCTACACAGTGAGCTCAGGGCCAGCCTGAACTGCAAAGTGAGACCCTATCTCAAAAAAAAAAAAAAAAATCCACGCCCAAATAGAAAAACATTTGTTAAGCCTTCTTGCCTTTTCCTTACACTCTGATAGACATGATTCATGTTATAACAAACAACTGCTATGTAACTGATATAATCACCTTTGATAAATGTCATTTTTCATAGGCGATGAAAGTGGCAGATACTGGCAGATCCCTACAGAAAGAGATCATGAGAACCTCCAGAAAGCGGCATCAGAAATCAGGTTCCACCTTCCCTTAGGAGGTATGTGATATGCACAAAAGGAAAACATTATGCCTATTTGGAGGTTCTGGAAGCACCTAGGAAATTGCTTTGTCTTAGGAGGAAAAGAGAGTAGGGGATGCAAAAATAAACAAGAAATGACTAAAGCAGGGCAAGAGCAAAAGCAGTATCATTTCATTTCCATATGCTTGCTTTTGTGAGTTGACAGATTTGCAGAGCAGACTGCAGTGTATAAGAAAGCTACTGGTAGTGAGCAAATATGTAATTTATGAATCCTGATTACAGTACTTTCCTCTGCACCTGCCTGTCCATAGGCAGCCTGGCAGACCAGACCTGGCACCACTGCCTGACTACAGGCTGCAAGAGGTGCTCCGGTCAGTGAGGGGCTATTCTGGGCTGAGGAGTGCCATCAGAGGTCTCTGTCCCAACGCGCTCCACTCCTCGGGGCACTGGGTGGTCCACTGGCCTCATACCACTGCAGGTGTGAGACGACCTAACACAGCTATTTTCATAATTATTTTTCACTGTAATGTCTGCTTTTTTTTCTAAAAAAAGAAAAACTAGCACATCAAAGCTGAAGTTTCATATACACTACTTCTTAGGATGAAGAGGGGTTTAAAAAGAGCTTTGAGTTAATTTAATGAAAATTCTTAAATAATTGTACAGGTAATATTCATAAATGGCATAAATCCTAATGACAAGGATGTTAACAGCAAATACTTAGAAAACAGTTCAGAAGATAATGTCTCTTTATTCTACTGTTTTGACTAATTCTTTGTTCAGATTTTTTGGTGTTTGTTTCCATTTACAAAACACAAGCTCAAGGCAAAAAGCAGAGATAGATAATAAGCACAAACGGAGACTATGAAAATCAACCAAAATGCTGTCCACTAAAGATAAAAACAATTCACGTTTTCATTTTGGCCCATCTAGTACTTTTTCTATCCATTTCCCTCAAATAAAAATGGGGCTATGCCTTCATACTGTGTTTCCTAGCTGGTTTTTCCACGAGCAGCATCTAGTGAACACTGCCCCACATAGGAAACTGCCTTCTTCAGCGAGTCTCCCACTGAATGAAGAGCATTCTATTCCATCATGGGGTTAAGTCAACAGATGTTCTAACTGATTATTACTCAATAGGCCAGTGGACAGGTTAACTATACTCCAAAGCCACAAAGCTAGAGAGGGGTCACACCAGGATTTAAGGTGCTATCTGATTCCAAGCAAAGAGCAACTTTTACCTGCCCTGGCCTATGGAAACCAGAGTATGGCTGTTTCTCTAGAATTTCTCAGAGTAAGAGGCAAAAGAATTAGCAGGAAGGGAGGCTCTTGTTTCAAATACAGATTTCTGGGCCCTACCCTCCTCTAGAATTAGAATCTGGGCTTGTGGCCTGGAAACAGACATTTTGAAAAAGCTACCTAGCACATGTGCTAACAGTTTCAAATCACTGCAAAGCAGACAATAAATATCTGCTGAATGAATACAAGTAATGCTAAGGTTATGCAGGAAATCGAGAACGGAGATACCCAGCTCCCGAGCTCTCACAAGGGAGGGGAAACAGGCATATTTTGGAGCTGCACACGGGCAGACTCAGCTGTCCCCTTCAGGTGCATCCTGGAAATGCAGCGTGTAATCCACACAGCTGCATACAACTCAAGCTGTGTTGAAGAATCACTGGATAGCCAGGTGTTCTGTCCTGCCTGCTCACTGACTGAAGATGTACAGATTCCACTAATAAACACCATCTATTTTAAAGGTAGAACTATCTTTAAAGAAAACTTATTAGATTTTTCATCAATCTGACACACAGAAAACAGGACAGACTCATAGAGTCAACTTACCTCTTAGACATAATAATTTTTGTCTCACAGCCCATGAGATTTTTAGGCACTGACCAAAGGCTTTAATTTCTTTTAGAATGAGAAACTCATGAATACAATCTAGCCTACAGCAAAATTTTTGCTAGTACAGTCACAAAACATAATACTTGATGTCTTCTTACCAAGAAGTAGCCCATGAGTTACAGTGTAGGCCCAGGCCCAGGTGTGGGACACCTTACCTGACAGGCATTGTACAGCAGCTGGTGTTCAAACTTCTTGATCCCAAGAATGTTCTGGAACATCTCATAGAGTTGCTCCTTGCTCAGAATCAGCTCAGAGGCTGCGCTGGCCGTCATCCGGGCCTGCTGCTTCCTGGGGTCCTCTTCCCCACGGTAGATGGCGTCAAACTTGGCCATCCAGGAGCTCAGCACAGTCTCCTTGCTGAGGCCATCAATCTCCGGCAGGCTGCGCACCCGCTTCTCAATGTGCTTCTTGAAGACCTCCCGTGAGTCGTTGGCGGAGCAGCCCCCACTCTGCACCATGCGGGCGACGCGGTCGCTCTTCAGGAACACCTGAGCAAGGACAGGGCGGGGAGAGGGTCAGTGGCGGATGTGCCAGCCCCAGAGCTGGCCACTGCCAGCGTCTCTCGTGCCCACGGTGGGAGGCACCAGGTCTGCTGCGTCCCACCTCCCACCCTGGCTGTGCGCAGCAGGAAATCACTTACACACGCTGCTTCCATATCCAAACCTGCAAACGGAGAGCAAATCAAAGCAGAAAATCCCCTAATCTCAACAGTGACGGTACCGAGTCTCCCGGCAGATGCTCGGAACCATGGACAGAACCAAACCCTGGAAGGACCACGCTTTTCCCTGTACATCCATTCCCAAGGTAAAGCTGCATTAATTCACGACTGTTAAGAAATTGGTATTAACAAGTAATAATAAAGTAGAACAACTGTAAGAACGTAGTGTAATGAAAGTGATTTAAAATTTATCAACAGGGTGGCAGACCTTTTGCAGATGGGAAAGGGATCTTAGGGGTAGAGGAGGACAGAAGGGAGGGGAAGGAGAGAGGAAATACAAAGGGAGAAGATGCCATAGGTACTAACTCCCTAGGATGTATCACAAACATGTACACATTTTTAAAATTCATTACCTAAAACATCAACTGTTAATTTTGTAATTTCCTTTACATCATTTTGGGGCTGCATTTGACTGCAGGTAAACCAAACCTGTAGAAAGTACAACTACTCTTAGGAGGAGAATTGGCGGCTACGAGGATCCAGTGAGACGTTCACACAGTACTAGGCAGCTGATGCACTCGGGCTTGGGTCCTTTCTCTGCCAATTAACAAGTGTAACCCGGGTAAGGTGAGCCCCCTGTTGTGTCTCTCTGCTCTTATCTGTACATTGGGGGTAACTGGAGCCCTATATAGCCATTTGCAATGCGGATTAAATGAGCTCTTCTGTGAATTGCGCGTAAAGCACACCTGGCCCACATGCTGCGTGAGTCGCAGTTGTTACAATTCCGTGCAAAGTTCCCGGAGGAAGTCCGGCACGTGGCACTGACTACCCGCCACCTGCACCTCATTCCATACCCTCAGGGATACTTACCGCAAGTGGAATTAAATCGCTGTCACAGAGATGTGTGCTTAGTCATCTACAGCCTATCCTGAAACGGAAACTTCACAATAGCTTCGCTCTCTGGCACAGCACCTGCCATGCCGCACCCAAATTAACCATGAACCCGCATGTGATATGCACTCCACCTTGTGGGTGGGAAAACCTGGGTGCAGAGGGGTAAGGAACTGCTCTTGGTAAGGAGATGGTGTCACCAGAAACTCGATCACTTGTGGCTGAGAAAACAGCAAGGGGCTAGTGGAGCTAAGTGGCTGTGGGACTGGGAAGTAACAGGCAAGACTGGCAGAAGGGTCAAATGCCAAGGGCACGGGCACAGGACTCGGACAGCTGGCCTGCACTGTAAAGGCAGTACGGAGCCTGCAAAGGTTTTAAACTGGGCCACGGTACAAGGCGACGTGAGACGAGGCAGGGAAGCTAGCGGCAAGGCGTCTGCAGGACACGCGCGAGGCAGGAATGCAGGGCGAGTTCCTCGTACTCAGCCTTGCTGAACAGCGTAGGTGCCTTGTAAACAGTCAGCCGACAGCAAAGTCCGTCTTCTCCGTCAGTCCACGCCAGGGCCCACAGCTCTCTTCGACACATTCATTTTCCCCAAACCCCTTTCCCAGCGGCTTTGTGACTATGCTAAATACCTTGATTTCCAGGCAGACTGTAAGTTCCAGGAAGGCAGGACTGTCCTGCCTTTTCCAGTTCTTTTTTTTTTTTTTTTCTTTGAGACAGGGTCTCGCTTTGTAGTTCAGGCTGGCTCTGAGCTCGCTATATAGCCCAGGCAAGCCTCGAACTCAGCAATCCTCCTGTCTCTGCCTCCCGAGTGCTGGGATAACAGGCGTGAGCTACCATACCCGGTCCTGTGGTGTGTAGTATTGATGGCTGGTGGGCGTGAGTCTCCACGCCCAGCATTGTATGTGGTCACCAGGATCGAACTCAGGACCTTGCGCTTGCGAGGCAGGCGCTGGAACCACTGAGCTAACCCTCCGGCCCTCCAGTTGCTTCTTAATGCCTAAGATAGCGTCCAGCACAAAGCTGGTGCTCGGTGTTGGCTGAAGCATGCAAGACTCTAAGATCGAGGCAGCCTTCACTGGCAGGGACCTACTGAGAGTGACAACGTCTGGCTGGACAAGAGGGTAAAGGGCAGTGAGCTCGCACGTGGCCAAGCTTCTCAAACAGATGCCAGCACGATGGTCTCAGCTGGTGACGGGAACGGGCTCGGTGACCCCCGCGTCCCAGGCCCAGCCCCGTCCCTTCTGCTGTACACCGAGCTACTTCGTGTATATTGAGCCGCTCAGGAGGTCCTTTGCACTCACTTAACCTTATCAACCCCGCTTCTCTGCTGCCACGGGAGGTTAATCCAGCCTTCCTTCTTGGATTGTAAGAGTTTGAAAGGTGGGAATCTGTGTGCGCAGATGTGAGATATGACTTCCAGGCCCCAGAAAGAGGGGTAGGGAGGACCGGAGATTTAGCTCAGTGGTTCTAGCACCTGCCTTGCAAGCGCAAAGGTCCCTGGTTCAATCCCCCATAACCACATACCACAATGTGGGGCATGGTAACTCATGCCCAGCACCAATCAGTACCTCATACCACAGTGCCGGGCGTGGTGGCTCACGCCTGTCATCCCAGCACTCGGGAGGCAGAGGCAGGAGGATTGCTGAGTTTGAGGCTTGCCTGGGCTACACAGTGAGCTCAGGGACAGCCACAACTACAAAGCGAGACCCTGTCTCACACACACACAAAAAAAAAGAGGGGTAGGGGGCAGAATGTCAGGAGTGTGGAAGCAGAAAGAGGAGAGGATGGGAAGAGGAGGAAGCGCAGGAGGAGAGCGCCGGCCATGGGAGGGGCGGGACGTGGCAACAGGAAGCTAATTTCCCAGGCATATCACCTGTCCTGCTTCTCAGTCTTCGGAGGGGAAGAGACCCCAGGACAGCCTGAGCTTGTGGTGAAGACAGACACAAATCGTGCTGTCCCAAAGCCAGCCTCTGGCCTCACTGGGTTCTCTATTCGTTTCTGTTTCTGTTTTTCAGTGGCTGTGGCATGAGACTTTAACCCCAGGTGTAATGCCACTCACTGCACCCATAAATCCTCCCTGCTCCCCTGCCAGCTCCCGCAGGTCATAAAGACAGACAGAAAGTGAGCAAATCAATGCAGGATTGTGAAGGGCGTCGGCACAGCGAGTGACCCCATTGCTTATCCTTCCTGCTGCTGCCACAGCCCGGAGGCCTCCAAGTCATTTCAGAGACTCACAGACACAGGACTGCGGCTTCTGGTGCCACGCGGCGCGGCTGTGTTCCGCACGGGATAGAGCAGGGAGCTGCCACTTTCCTGCGGATGGCCGAGAGCCAGGCCACACCGGTCCTCCTCAGTAAAGGCCTTCTGCCCACACATAAGAGAAACCTCACGAGGGAAGTGGTGAATGAGATGAAACACACTCATGCACACGCACACGCATGCACGTACACGCACACGCACACGGTGGCTAGTGATGAAGGACAGATGTTCAACAATGGAGGGGTGAGACTGTGTGCAAGAGCAGGGCCCCCCGCCCCCTGCCGGCACCCGGCCTGCACCCCGGGCACAGGACCCAGCCTCCCGGAGCGCTGGGAGCACAGCCGTGCTGAGGAGGGGCTAGGAGTGGAGAGGTGCGTGCTAAGGAGTGACTTCTCAGCTTAACACAGAAGTACTGTGCGTAGATACATTAAACATACCTGGACAGATACACGTCCAAATTTGATAGTAATCATCTAAGATGATGAGATTACAAGTATTTGAAGCGTTCAAAGATTCTCCTACACTAATTTTTATAACTGGCATCTTTTACTTTCGTAATCATTTGAAGTACCTCTTTCTAAGTGGAAAAACATAAATGTTTACCTTCTTTGAAGCAATGTGAATGCTGACTTCTAAAATACAAGGCAGTCTGGAATTTTAAAGCTATGGCACCCACAAACATACAGGATCCCAGGGCAAATTTAAGAAGCAGGCCTGGGCCATGACCGTGCAGGAGGTGGCCTGTGCCAGCGCCTCCCCTCGTGCCTGTGTGACCCCTGCCCGCTGAGCTGGGGGCACGCTCACAGTGTCAACTCTCATTTCCCTTTTGCTATTTCCGTGCCGCACGTGGGCCCTGAGCCCCTTTCCCTGCGTTCACTGTGAAACTCCCGGCCTCCATAAATGTAGGGGTCGCTACACATGAAGCACAGAGGCGCGGACTGCCCAGAGGCCCACAGCCAGTATGCAGAGCCCAACGGTGAGGGTGACCGGAGCTTCGCTAAAGACTGTTCCTTCCACGGCCCAGACCAAGAATGGGCAGGACGAGCATGGCATAGGTTGGTGCCACCTTACTCCAGGGACAGAATAATCATTATGGCAAGCCATGACACGGCCTCTGGACATTGCAATACCCTGGCTCCCACCTTTTCTGAAGCCTAGCTATTTCCCTTCAAAATAACAAAAGCTACAACAGTGGGGTTTTTTGAGACAGGGTCTCACTATGTAGTTCAGACTGGCCCTGAGCTCACTATACAGACAAGATGAACCTCAAACGCATAGCAATCCTCCTGCCTCTGCCTCCTGAGTGCTGGGATTACAGGTATGAGCCACCATGCCCAGCATTATGGTGTGTGGTTACCGGGGATCAAACTCGAGACCTTGCACTTGCGAAACAGAGGCCAGAACCACTGACCTAAATCCCCGGCCCACCACAGTGCTTTTTGTTGCTGCTATCATAATTAGAGGTTTAACCACAGTCAATTTCTATTGCTTGTAACTGAAGAATTCTGTCTGAAGCAACAATAAAAGTGAGTTTGACAAAAATAAACCAAGTGTTTGTTAAAGGAGATCAGCTAAACAAACAAACAAAGTCATGGCTGTCTCACTGGCGGAAGCCAGACATGTCCTGTGGACTTCCTGAATGAGTTTTTCACGTTTCCCCCCAACTCCACGCGTCCGCTTCCTACAAAATTCTCAGATTTATTTCAGGTAGGATCTGTGACTGGTAAAACGTTTCCATTCACTTCTGTTCTGTGATTCCAAGATCATCCTTGAAGGAAGCAAAATGAAGCAGGAAGCAAGGCGGGAGGGCTCGAAGACATCTATCTGTCTGCCAGGAAGTGAGAGCGTGACAGGGTGTGCTCAGCCAGCTCAGGACTCCGGCGTGTGAACGGGTGCAGCTCTCAGCTAGATCTAGGAGCCCCTGCCCAGCCCCCAGCCTCACAGCCGTGAGTGAAGGGACGGAAGGAGCACTCTGCCCGTCTGATTTCCTCTGACACTCAGGGCCGCCAGGAAAGGGCGACATAAGCCCGTACACTTCTGCGGGCCCTAGGGAACCCTGGCGTTTCTCTTTCCCACCTCAGCTCAGCAGCCAGGTCACACCGGTTCAGACTGGATCAGGTGGACCCAGCTGCGGAGGACACACACTACTTCCCCACTGCCTCTGTACCTGAAGGATAACTATTTCTCTAGCATGATGACAAATCACTGCCTTAGCAAAATAAGGCCAAATGCCTAAACTGAGATCTTGCACAAAAATAATCTCAGAATGTTTTAAGGAAATGTTACATTTTAAAGGTCTTTGCTGGGGGTAAATTCAAATGTGCAATATGGTATGCTGGTGTAGAGTGTGTGTGTAAGAGAGAGAAAGAGACAGAGACAGAGAGGAGAAATGTACAAGGGAGAAAAGGAGAGAGAGGTGGAGGAGGACAGGGCAGAGAGAAAGAGGGGAAGAAGGGTGAGTTTGGAAGAAGAGTATTCACCGGTTTGCACTACTGAGCACGCATCCACCCTCTTCTGTGAAGAAAGCACCTGATTTCACCCTGGAGACTGCAGTGCTTCCCTGAGGAGCTGCGGCAAGGCTGAACGGAGCGCCCTAGGGTGCATCGCTCCTGCCCTACCCGTGGTGACAGACTCGGGAAGGTACACGCCACCCATGTAGTCAAACAAGTCACCTCTGGCTGGGATCCGCACAGGACAGGTGTTCTCTTTGTCCCGATGTGGCTAGTTAGGAGGGTGAGCCTGGTGTCCTCCACGTGGACAGGACGGAGGGGCAGGAAGGGGGAAAACCCTTCTACTAGCAATTTTGGAGTCTCTGGATCCAGCCGTGGCTGAGGCCAGGCCTAGTCCTGGACTGTGACATTACTTGAGCTGATGAATCTCTTTTCAGGCTTGCGCCAGTCTGAGCTGGGGGCCCGTCACTCTGATCTAAAGAACTCTGGCCGAGAGCGAGCGCTTGAGCCCCCAGGTCGTGGTTAAAGAGGAACCAGCTTCTCCACAGGAGTGAAGGGATGGGAGGAAGGAAAGAAAGGCCAAGCCCCTAGGAGCTCTGCCCGGCAGCACTAACCCTGATCCCGGGATTGCGGGCCTTCGTTTTAGAGGATTAGACTTCACCGCAAAAGCAAGTCCGAGACTCCCTAGAGCTTTACTAATGAAGACAGCAGTGAGGTCACTAATGCCCTACCACTGATATGTTACTCAAATCCTTACATTAAATATTCAGTAACTCCTCAATGCCCAGATCCTCACAAGACACAAATGAAACTCTTTAACAAAAAAGAGTTTTTTTAGTCACTGCAGAGGAAACTATCAGGATCACTGTAGACATCACAGCAATTTCAAGAGACTCATTAGCACAGTGATAACTATTAATTATCAAACTTAATAGACAGAAATGGCATTTTTAATTTACATCATTAATCAAATGAGCTTTCTAATTAAGATTTGTAAATTATAAATTTATAAACTCTAGCAAACGGCTGTAAACACAGAAGTATTGATAAGGGTCTAGCCATCCTAACAAGAACTCTCAAAGTACTCTCCCACCTGCTTTTAGCACTTGATAAAAAAGGGAAAAATTAATTTCACTCTTGGGTAGTTTCTGTACTGGATCTTTCGTTAGCTATATTCACATTATTCACTGCCATGCATCACTGTGACTTCAAATCTCATTCCTAGTGCCCACAAAAGTCAACTGAGAAATTATATCACATCAGATTATGCCTCAGGACTGAGGCTCAGTGGCATTAATAGATACTAATCTGTAAAATGTAAAAATATTTGAATTGGGACAAATGTGAAAATTATCTTGACTTCTAACATCACCCCATATAGGAAATTCATTAAGGAAATGCTGTATAAAATGAGTCAATAGCAGGGTCCAATAATGTCACAAAAACAAGATCATGTATTATTAAATGCTATGCAGCAAGCCAAACATCTTCACAAGAGAGAGCTAACTGCAATCATGCTCTACTCTGTGTAAAAAGAGAGTCAAACATTTCAGCAGGCAAGGAGAATTTTACCAAATTAAAATTTCTCTGGCAAGCAATGTATTGAAAGCATCATCATCAGTAAGATGGAAAATTCTATCAGGATCTACCTCATACAAATACTTTAATCTCCTAAAGAAAATACTAAGCACATTCCTTGGTATAAAAATCAGGAAGCGGTAGCTCCTTTTTATAGTTTTCCCCCAAAGAAAATGCTACTATTCCTTAACGCTGCAGCCCTGGCCAAGCCCCGTGTCCAGGGAGGGGTGACCTGTGGAAGGCCACACCCCTCCGCCCCGCACCTGCAGCCCAGGCCTTCTGCACGGCGCTTCATACCTCATAGTAACTCTGGACTGCGTTCATGAAGGCCTCGTCAGCCACGATCTGGGTCTCCCCGTTCAGAAAGGCCTGAAACCGGTCCTTGACTGTCTGTAGCTGCTGTTTGCTGATCTGTAAGAAAGAGAAACAGGCAGAGTGAGGAGCAGCCCCAGCAAGGCCACGACTGCTCTGCCCGACGGGGCCTGCACATCTCTGAGGGGAGATCATTTAAGTGCGCACAAAGTTTTGTTCACAGGCCAACCAGTGTTTCAAACAGCCACTATTAAAAAGTAACACAAGCCGGAGAATTAGCTCAAGGATACCGTGCCTGCCTGGCAAGCAAAGGACTCCAGTTCAATCCCCAATACTGCAAAAACAAGTAATAAATTAGAGCCAAACACATCATTTTGAAAACAAAGAGAGTATACCCGTAATACTAAAATGTAACTGCCTCCTATTTTGGTACATTTTACTTTTATCTGTGCTTTTATGGCTCCTCGCACGTACGGAAGGACTAGAAAGAGAGGGCTGTGGTCTCCTGTTTCTCCCCAGCCGCGGGGCAGGATGTCTCACTGGCAACTGCATATGGGCCATGGGGGAGAGATGGGGGGGGGCATCTGCCAAGACACACACATGCATATAATTAAATACATATTTGAAAATGTATATGTTAATAAATAGAATAGGTTTATTTAAAATTTAAATGTACACAACTTTAAAGAGATGATATCCAGTATTTCACAGACAACCCAGCACTGCCAAGCTTTTCAGGTGGCCTGAGGTGCAGGCGGCCAGGATGCAGGGGACCCAGCAGCGGGCTCTGGGCGTCTCCCTGCCCACTGGGCCCTCCTTGCCTGTCCTCCTCGAAAAGCGCTCCTGTCAGGCCCTCCCTGTTCTGGTCTCCAGCTCGGTCTGGCTCTGCCCTTCAGGGCCCCCGGTGAAGCCCTCGGCCTCAGCCTGGGTGCAGCGCGGCTTCTGCCATGTGACTCGTGGCACAACACTCGTTAACCCCCATTAGCGACACGGAATGGGTCAGCTGCTCGGCCGGCTTCCCGTCATCTTCAGAGATGCGCCTCCCTGGGTGCCATGGTAGTGGCGGGCACTCAACAAACGCTGCTGACAGACGTGAATGAATGAGAGGTATAGGAAAGATAAGCTGTTTCTGGATATTCTCTAAGCAGTTCCAATATTTACAGAAATTCATATAATTCAGCTAGAACTGTTCTTTTAAAAGTGAAAATTTTTTAAGTTTAGATAAAGGTAAATATTGTGTAGAGTTACTCTCCATAATTAAAAGTGGGTCATTGTGTTTGAGAACCACTGTCCTAACCGAAGAAACATCAGCCTAGCACTGGCTGGCCTCTGAGCTGCACAGGAAAAGTCTCCTTCTCTGGGGCCAAGCTGAGGCAGAAGCCTCCCCGAAACAGAGCTGGGTTTAAATACATTTTATCTTTCTCTCGTGTTCCTCACGTGGGAACAGCAGTGACTCGCTGCTCAGGATGCTCAGGGCTCTCCAGTGACCTGAGCTCCTTTCTAAAATCTGCGGCTCCGGACGGACGGCAGGACGACGGGCAGGGAAGAGCACAGTGCCTGTGCACAGAGTCAGGGAGGCGGCCTCGCTCTGACCCTCGGCTGGAAGTAACCACGTCTTGCTGCGAGGTCAGCGTCCTCCAAAACATTATGCTGCATGCAACGTACGCACGTACACAATCTGTGTGTTGTGCGTTTACACAGAAATACATTTTTCCTTTAAAGTTAATACAAAAAGAAACAAAATTTAAAAACACTGGAGACTTAAGTCCAACCAGAGTTGTGACTTGGATCAGGAAAAAAAACCAAACCAAAAGAAAAACCCCAGAGTTTTAGGAATGTTCCTAGACGGCAGCTGGGCTGCATTAGTTCATTCTGACGACACTGGAAGGACTGAGAGTGGAGCGAGGGGCAAACAGAAGCGGCTGCCAGGTTCATGTCTGTCATATCGTGCCTGTTCGACACCAGCCACATGCGTGATGTTACATCGTGGAGAGTCACATTTTAAAAGCAAATGGAACAGGTGAAATGAACGTTAATGTGATGTATTTATCCAGTATATACAAGATATTAGCATTTCCACTAGGCAGTCATTAAACGAATAACTGAGATATTTTCTGTCTTTAATGCTGGGAGTTTGGAGTAAGCACAGTGAGGGAACCAGTGTGGTCTCTGTGCTGGGCAGGGCACCCATCCTGAGGCACAGCATGGACTCGTCTCTGCCTGTTTTGTTGAAGCTGCCTGTTCTGTGCCAGGGATGCCTGCACAAGCGGAGCCGGACGGAAGGATCACAGCCGTCTTGGACGCAGCTGGAACCATGTGTACTAACTAGGAGGCGGCCGCTGACAGGGTCCTGACAACAACACTGAAACATGAATTTCTTCGAAGCAAGTTGTACGTGACTGACGGAACCCACAAACCCTGAGGGTACAGGGCAAGCAAACGCATTTCACAGCTTCTCTTTCAGATCCCTTCGGAAAAGGGCCGGCCACACCTGTGTGATCTGAGGACAGGCTGTATGGCAGAGCAGTAGAGAATGAGAAACCTGAACGCCCATGTAGCCAAGATAAAACGATGCATGTTCCATCTGAACGAGCAGGAACCTGCCACCAGGTCAAGGCCGCTGTCTGACTTTTTGCTAAATGAGCGCGGTGTCACTGAGTCACAAATGTTTGCTAAGTGCCCACCAACTGCTCAGCCCTATACCAGCACCTAAGCGTCCACTGGCCAACAGAACACATTCAACCTGCGTTTTTACTTGGCAGGACCAGGCACTAGGGGATCAAGACCCAGCAGTCTGATGAAGAGAAGGAAAAGCACACAGAAAATCAGTTTTAGGGTTTCAGGACAGAAACTGCAGAACACGAAGCACTCAACAAAGAAAAGACCGCCAGGAACATTAATTCTGTCAAGTTCGGGGAAGCTGACCGTGTAGCTACACGAGACGCCACGCGGCTCCCTGGACAGGTTAAGCCTCCAGGAGCAGGGGCACATGGGAGAAGGACACACGCTGCAGAACGGGGCTTCAGGCTGCACTTTGCCACCTGCCAGTCTACAGCGCTCTCTTCTCACTGCTAATTAAACAAAAATAACATTTACTCAATCAACTCTCCACTCACTGGGCAAAAGAAAACTGTCTACAGCTCGATTTTTCCTCCTGTAGAGAAGAGCCACTACTGACCTTGCGGACTGTCAGGGGGGTGAACTGGGCTAAACCAAACCCTTGGGAAACCCTGCAAGAGCGAGAACACTCAGTAAAGGCTCACTGGAGTGGACGTTCACTCTCCCCGTCGGGACTTTCCACCTACTACTTCAGGGTGCCAAGCCGTGGGGACTCAGACGACAAGAGGATGCCACAAACTACGGCGCCTGGACGGCCCGGGAGGCTGGCTCAGTCTGCTCCACTCCGGGCTGCCCCAAGTCACTCGGCCCACTTTACACTCACATCGGTATGGCTGTGCGCTCTGAGCTGCATCCATATCGTGCCACCCCTACCACTCGGGAGGGCTCTGCCCCAGCATGCCCATCGCCTCTGGGTGGACAACCGAGCCTGCAGCGTTTGGATACCCTGCTCACCTCCCCAGGCACAAGGCCACACCCACTCTGTATCTGCTGAGCCAGGGGCTGCCGTGGAATGAATGGGTTTCAAGCAAGCGTTTGTTGAATGCATACATTAACTTACGGAATTCTTAATAAATAGCAAACTCCAGAAATATAAAATTACCAAGGTACAATCTTAGCTCTCGAACTGCACGTATTAGGCAGCCCTCCTCTCGCTGCACGCAATGCCCAATGCTCACAAATCAAAGGAGGAGAGGCTCAGACGATTCAGTCCACCTGTGGCTGCCTCCAGGCAGGAACGTCACGGTGCCGGCGCCCGGCAGAGCAGAGGTGCTTAGTTCACGGCTGGGAAGCCCTGCAGGGGAGCAGCACAGGTACAGATCCCAGGTCACACACCCCAACCCTCCTGACAGCTCAGAAGTGCGGGGCCACTCCCAAGCGGACACTCCAGTTAGCCATCGTCTCAGAGATCATACACTCCTCTTTATCTTCCCAGCATTCTCAGCCCACTCGCCCCAGTGCACGAAATCCCATTTAGGCGCTCTTAAGAACAGCCAGTCTAGGAGTCAAGCTGCAGAACAGAGTTATCTCTGGGAACACGTTAGCTGAGCTAGTTAAGACTGAACCCCGAAGGTGACCTTGCAGGAACAGACTGAAATAATTGGCCCAGAGTTGCTGACGCTGACAGTGTGACTAAGTAAACAAACGGGCCGGGCCGTCCCTCCTAAAATAGATGTCGTCTACCCGCGTGGGACACCCTCAGAAGGCACTTGCACATCAAGGTCAGAACTCCACACTGCAGCGTGGAGATCCAAACGCAGAGATTCTGCGCAGATGAACGCGGATTGCTAGGAAGGCGGCGCTGCGGTGGCGAGTGCCGGGGCGGGCGACTCACACACCCTGGGCTCCACCCTCACTCACTGGGCCTGAAAATGCCCGATGCATTTCCAGCCGTTTGTAGTTCCGGGCCGGGCCTGAGGGGACAGGCCCGCGCGCCCAGGGCTGGGCGTCAGGCCAGGCCCCGGCCAGAGCCTGCTTCCCCGACGACCGGCAAGGGCCTCTCTCGCCTTAGTTCTCTTTCCAGAGAACCCAGGCTGGCGCTGTGCACTTCGCAAGTTTTCCTGAAGACCAGATACAGCCACGCCTGAGAGGTGCAGGATCAGTGTCGGGAACCGAGCGAGGGTACGAAGCAGCACCCCAGTGTGACGGGTGTTTAGTCTCTCCGTGCCGCCGCCACCTTCTCAGCTTCTTCCCAGGTCCCTGTCCTTCCTTCACTCCGCTCGGGAAGTCTCAGGAGAGGCATCCGCTACTCCTCCGTCCGCTGCCTCCCACACCCTCCCCGTGCCCTCTCAGCTCCGGGCGGCCGTGCCACCGACGGAGGGTGGGTGGGGGTTTCTAGGAAACAGGGGGAGTCCTCACAGAGCAGCTCGGTGGGACGGTGCACCCCTCCCTGCTGCCCACTCTCTCTGACAAAATATACACGATCTGTATCTCGTGACCTGGGAAGAAGGTGACAGAGATATTTCCCCTTAACTTTCTTTTTTTCTTTTTTCCCCAATATTGGCCATTAAACCTAGAGCCTTGGCACTGAGCTTGTCCTGAGCCTTCCTATATTTTTATTTTGAGATCTGGTCTTGCTAAGTTGCCCAGGCCATGACCACACTTGCAATCCTCTTGCCTCGGCCTCCCGAAGAGCTGGGGTCGCAGGCATGGCCACCATACTGGTACTGGTGCTGGACCTTACATTTTTAAATAGCTGAGAAATGCTTGTGAATACCCGTCTCCGGACCTCTTACGATGTTGTGAGAAAAAGTGAGTCTGCACTTGTTTACAGCACTGTCTTCTTGGAACTGTAGCCAGGTATCTTCCCAATAGGTGGGCACGCTCTCCTCCAATCATGAAAGGAGTATACCTAGTAAGGTGTTCGCTGCTGAGTGTGTGTCCCACTGTAACAGCAGCTATACTCTGAAGGAAGGAGGAGCAATGCTCGCCTTAATGTGATGAACCTAATATGACAGACTATCTGATGGAGATATACATGTTCCAATCTTCCACACAAGGAAGTCTTTCAGCCTGAAGTATAATGTCAACACTGTATTTTAACAATATGAGTTATAGCTTTTCTTTTCTAAAAGACATATTAATTTGAAAAAAGAAGGAGTTTTAAAACTTGATCACAGGGCTAGGGATTTAGCTCAGTGGTTCCAGCAACATCGCAAGCGCAAGGTCTCGAGTTCGATACCCGGTAACCACATACAACAACTCTGGGTGTGATGACTCACACCCACCAGCAATCAGTACCATACACCACAGTGCTAGGCATGGTGGCTCATGCCTGTCATCCCAGGATTCAGGAGGCAGAGGCAGAGGCTGCCTGGGCTACATAGTGAGCTCAGAGCCAGCCTGAACTAAAAAGTGAAACCCTGTCTCAAAAAACAAAAACAAAACCACCACCACAAACAACAACAACAAAAAACCCTATCACAGAAGAGTTGCAAAAATGTTAAATCAACAAGTGCTTTAAAAATCATCAGTTAATCTTCTTTTTTTTTTTTTTTTTTTTTTTGAGACAGGGTCTCGCTTTGTAGTTCAGGCTGGCCCTGAGCTCACTATGTAGCCCAGGCAAGCTTCAAACTCAGCAATCCTCCTGTCTCTGTCTCCCGAGTGCTGAGCTAACCCTCCAGCCCAATCATCAGTTAATCTTGAGGGATTAGGGCAGTGTTTACTTAATTTCATTTCTTGAGGTATCAAAAGTTTATAATAAGCCATTAATGTTATGAACAGATATCCTTTTTCCATGTGATTAAAATATTTTCTACTCTAAATGAAATTTTGCTTCTAGGAAAAAATAAACCATATCACCTAAGCCAAATTATCTACTTATTTGTATAAAATGCTTCTCACATTTTATATACATTTACATAACATTCAGAAAAAGGTATTTTGTGAGCTTTATTTATTTAGCTTGAGGAAAAAATCAATTTGAGAGATAACATCATGAAAAACACGAATGAATAATTCTGAAATGAAAGCTGAAGGGTCAGAATGACCACAGTGGGAGAATCAGGAATTGGGTTGTAACTCCCGCCTTCCCTGTGGAACGGTTTCCTAACACTTACAGCTCACGTGTCAGTACCTTCGTGAGCATGCTCTCCTCACCACCAATGTTCTTAGTATTTAGCTTATAATTACACTCTAAATCACTTCATTTTTAAAAACTAAAACTTGTTCTAAGCCATGGAATCTCTGAAGTCACAAGTTTGATAAGCTGCCTCTGGTTAAAGTTGATACATTCCATAATGTTGTATATAAATTCATGTTGTAGCCTGAACTATAAAGCGAGACCCTTTCTCAGAAACCAAACTAAACCAAGGCAACAAATATATGAAATAAATAAAATGGTGCTCCGTGATGAGAACCTAGTTCAAGGGTGTAGTAATCACAGCACTGCTCTCCCCGGGACGACCCACTGCCTTGCTGGAGGGGCCCAGAGCTCCTTGTTGCTTTAGGCTACGGAACAGGGAAAGGGTGGGACTGGAAGAGCAGCAGTCGCTCGCACCGCTAGTTCCCTCCGCTCCCCAGGAACGCACTCCGTGAGCTGTGGATGGTAGGCAGTGAGGGTGGTGCTGTGCCAGGAAGGGACTCCTGAACCGGGTGGCAGCACAGCCTTGGTTTGCACCCAGGCACTACAGTGTGCCTTAACACTGCTTCAAGAGGGCAGACGTCAGCAGCAGGGACAAGGCACCATGTAGACCACCCCTGAGGGGTGTGGGCTGCGCTAGCGAACCACTCACCTAGTCAGCCGAACACCCTCGCGCACAGCAGAACAGGAGAGAAGGGAGCAGGCTGCAGGGATCTGCACGCCAAAGTGGAGCCCTGGCACTGCACCGGAAGTGTGATGAGAAGCACAGGGGGGCTTCCGAATGGAGAGGACTCGATCTGAGCGCACGCAGGGCCCGAGCACAGGGGTGAGTCCAGTGTGCTGTCGGGACTGTGTTTGGTGTAGCCTGTGACTGGCGAGCAAAGGAAGGCACTGACAGAACCGACGCTCAGCTGCAGGGCCAGAATTAGCTAGGGCAAGAAGCAGGGAAAGCGAGAGCAGAGATGAGGCGAGCACCCCAGGAGGGGACAGAGCGAGTTAAGGCACAGGTGAGAAAATGTGGAGCCCAGATGGAGGACACACAGGAATTGCCAACTTATAGTACAGACTGTGGTGACTCAAAAATAAAAATACGGGCTAGAAGCAGCTTTCAGTGTGTGCACACACAACAGGCCACTCCAAAAGTAACCAGAAACACGAGGGCAGAGTCCCCCTCGGTGGGAGCCAAGATCAGGAAGATCAGCACAGCAGCACGTGAAATTACTGATCACCAAACACCGCGCTGGGGTTAGAAGGCTTAGCAGTGAACTTAGCAGCAGCAATTATTTCCAGAGTAAAAGGCGAACAAACCTGAATGCACCTTATGGTTAGAGCACATGACATTCTTTCAGCAGCCTCACAAACTGGCTGCAAAGCTCACACGGAACTCCATTTAAAAAGGCCTAGTTCAGGGGATGGTGCCATCACACTCCTGCCTCTGCCTCCCAAGGGCTGAGATGACAAGTTAATAGAGGCGAGCCTGGTTGTGTCATCACGAGCGCTGACAGAAGGTACAACTGTTGCGCAGTCACGCTCCAGCGTGCCAGGGGGTTTGGAGGAAGGTGGTGACCTGACTGTCAGTCTAACAATCTCCATTCGGGATGCAGAACAGTGAAGAGAAGAAATAACGGTTCCCTCTGCAGGTGCTTCAGGACTGGGAAATACAGTCCTAAAACCCCAAGGGTGAAACCGAATACAAACTATGGGCTTGAGCTTATAATAGCGGATTGATATCGGGTCATCAACAATAATGAATATACCACACTCAAGCAAGATGTTACTAATGAAGGAAACTGGGGGGGTCAAGGGTACATGGGAACTCTGTAGTTTCTGCTCAATTTTTCTATTAGCTTAGAATGATTCTAAAAAATAAAGTGTATTAACTAAACACACATACACACAAACCCAAGGACAGCTGCTTGCATCATGCAGGCCTAAGCACGGCCAGGGAAGGACAGAAAATCCTGCTGCCCAACCTCTTCCAAAAGTTCCCAAGCAGGAAAGAGCGAAGGCCCGTGAATGTTTGGGGTTCCAACGTCCGCTGTCACACGGCCATATGGACCAGGAGGGATGTGCACAGGTTCAGAGACCTTTCTGCACCTGAAAATGCATTCTGACTTATTGAATGAAATATAGCGCCGGGTTAATTCTCCTCTCTGCGGTTTTATATTATTCACATCTGAAAGGCTCCAGGCTTTTAATTCCTCTTGGTCTGCTTGACGGAGAAACGATTTTCATTTCCCTTGCAAACAGCAGGGCAGAGGAATTTTCTCCAAATTGTGGGACACAGCTTGTCTCATCAGTGGACAGCAGTATTGAGTTGCTGCACTGGTAACACTTCTGAGTGCTCTCTGGAAGATTACTGAAAGCACTTAGAGGAAGCCCCTCCCTTCCTGTGACCTACTGGGCTGTAATCAGGAAACAATAAGCTTTTAAGACTGCATCTGAGGCATTGATCCTAAGCTTCAAATTTCATTTTCCATTCATCCACACCCTGTTGTCTCTGCAGTGTTTGTGCCGCTTATAAAGCCTCTCTGTCTTTTCCATTCACTTTCTTCAGAAATGCTCGACCAAATGCTGCTCCAGGTTACTCCTTTCGGAGTCACCTCCAGCTTCCTTGGCCAGACGCCTCTGTCTTACACGGTGGGCGTCTGTGTGAGGACCGATGTAAAGCATAACCTTTACAATCTGTTACATCACTGTTACTCCTGAATCTAGAGGAGGTATCGATGCCTGTGGCCCACCACAGACTCAGCCACTCAGAGTGTCTGGGAGTAGGGTCCCAGGGACATAAAAACTTCGGAACTTTTTTTGCGGGTACTGTGGATCCGATCCTGGACATGATGCATTCTAAGCAAGTGCTCTACCACTGAGCTCCTCCCTCAGGCCTGAGAAACTTAACAAGCATTTTTGGTACACAGTGCTCAGATCCACTGCAAGAAGTGCTTGCTGAATGAACTGGATGAACTATAGTGTGTTTCTATGAGGGGTTAAAAACATTTCTTATTCTCTTTAGTATGGGCTAAATATTCTATAACTTCATTAAAATAGAGATCAGATTCTATATGCAGCTCCAGAAGACTGAACAAGGACTCAGTAGAAGATAGCAGAAAGCAGATTTGGGGGCAACAGAGGATGAACCTTCCATTATTTGGAATTGTACAAAAGAGCTAGCTTGCCTATTACTGCCATTTCTGGTTTTGAGACCATGTTCTTATTCAGAAGTGATTCCTCATTGAGCCAACAGTTAGAGGATATAGCTACCATAAGCCCTAGCACTTAAGAGTTTATGGTATTTTATTCCACAGGGTTATTCTCTAATTTTAAAAATATACTTAAAAATTTTTAAAAAATGGAGACCAGAAGCAGTTAATTTTCCTCTCTGAAAATGAAAACGACTCATGGTCTTGAGTTTCCTCTGAGAAAGGTTGTAGTGCTGTGCCTGTAAATTGTGAAGAAGTATATCTCTGGGGGCTGGAGATTTAGCTCAGTGGTTCCACACCTGCCTAGCAAGCGTAAGGTCTGCAGTTCGATCCCCGGTAACCACATACAATAATATCGGATGTGGTGATTCACACCCACCAGCAATCAGTACCACATACCACGGTGCCGGGCGTGGTGCCTCACGCCTGTCATCCCAGCACTCAGGAGGCAGAGGCAGGAGGACTGCTGAGTTCGAGGCTTGCCTGGGCTACACATGAGCTCAGGGCCAGCCTGAACTATAAAGTGAGACTCTTCTCTCAAAATAAATAAATACATAAAAATAAAAACTGTATCTGTGAACAAAGCCCTTATTTTTAGTGTTTAACACCCAGATCTAAATATTTCTACCATTATGGATTTTGAGGGACCGATGTGATATCACGTGGCTCATGAAATTCATGAACCACCTCCCTGTCTGCTCACGTGAGCCACAGAACACGGCCTCCTCTGCCCCCCTCCTCTCCTCCACCTCCCCCATCTTCCCAACCTTCTCCACTGCTCTTCGTCTTCACTGCTGGGAACGATGAAGTTGAAATCCCAACAACATTCCTCTCACGTCTTTAAGACCTAGAATTCTTATTCTAGAAAAGAACTGCACACAGCAGCTGGGAAACAGTCGCTCGGGTCAGGCCGTGTCTCGGAACAAGGCTTCGGTGCGTGCCCCTCCCCCGTCTGCCTCCCGCACTGAACCGTCACAGGCAGACGCAACTGCGCTTCCTCCGGGAAGCCGTCCAGCTGATCTGCTCCCGCGACTCCTTCAGTGTGGAATATTCCCCTCTGTTGTATTACGTGTTAAAAAGGGGGAAAAATTGCATAATATGTTGCATTCACTACTTTTTTATTATGTAAGTTTTTATTTTAAAAATAACTTCCAATGAATAACTTTCATAATATACTAGCAAATAAAATATTTTATCTGAAATGTATCAGGTATTATCAGAAAACATTTCACCAATTTTTCTGCTATGATTCTTTGTCAATCTGTAATTATATAATGATTCTAAAGTTGTTCAATGTTTTGTCATATGCTTAGTAAAACAAAGACCACATAATCCCAGCACTCAGGAGGCAGAGACAGGAGGATTGCTGAGTTCCAGGCTTGCCTGGGCTACATAGTGAGCTCAGGGCCAGCCTGAACTACAAAGCGAGACCCTGTCTCAAAAAAAAAAAAAAAAAAAACAAAGACCACAAAACTAAACCTCACAATAGCTACTGACTACTGAATCTCCCTATTACCACAATGCCTGAAATAGAGTTGTCATGTCTTCAATATTTATTAAATCAGTGAACACATCATAAATCACAGCTGGATAAGATGTTTAAAGGCCCCAGCAGAGGAAGGAAGGTGAGTGTGTGGTCTCTCTCCTGCTCTACTGCATCTGATCTATGAGGCTTGGGCGTTTGACTTAACTACTGTTTCCCTTGATAATGAGAACATAGACATTTATAGCTTAGGTTCTTGGGAGAGTAAATTAAATATAAGAAAAATACTAAAATTTGAAAATAAAAATAAAATGTCACAAGTCACCTGACTCTAGGTGAAAACTAAGTTTGTGTGACTAACTTATAATTTTTAATTGCTTATGGTCTAAGTTCTATGGAGCTATAAGTTGACTTACAGAATACTGATAATTACAAAACTTTGCTACTGACAACATAGTTTCTCATCCACTGTTGATCTCTGAGCCAGCTATTCTGTCTTGTTGGTTCTTTTTATTAATGGGTTGAATAAACCTTTGATAAATGCCAAATATATACATGTGTATCAATACATGTGATATATTTCATATATATGTGTGTGTGTGTGTATTTAGACAAAGTCTTGCTTTGTAGCTCAGGCTGGCCCCAAACTCACTACGTAGCCCAGGCCAGGCTCAAACTCATGGCAATACTCCTGCCTCTGCCTCCCAAACGCTGGGATTACAGGTGTGAGCCACCGCATCTGGCATTGTGGTATGTGGTTACCATGAATCGAACTCAGGACCTTACACTTGCCCGGCAGATGCCACAACCACTAAGCTAAATCCCTGGCCCTGTGTGTGATGTTTTTAAGTTTGCAAAAAATGTACTTCGACAGTATATAAGGAATTTCTCATAGGGATAGCTAGGTAGGCAGCAGTTAATAAGCATTAATCCTTATCCAACTCTCAGAGTGTAGGGTGTCCACGTTTTACAAAACATCAGGCTGACACTGGTTTGAGTCCAGGCTGCTTCCTGCTCTGTGACTCAGCCACTGGCATGGATGAGACCTCCTGAGACAGTCAACTGACTTCACCCAGCAGGAGACGCGCTTTGCTGGGCAAAAGGTCACATGCTCCTGTGCTCTCATGAACATAGCGAGCAGGCTGGTCTCGGGCCGGACAGCACAGCCTCTCTCAGGAAGGTCTGCTGCACGGACGGCTCCCAGCAGAAAAAGCCCCCGGTTCCTTGGCAGCTGAGCTGGCTACTGTCAAACACAAACGCAGTAAATCTGCCGACAGGGCAAACACGAGGCCATGTCAGGACTCGCCCTCCTCGGCACACTCCCACTCGGAGGCGCGGAAGCCACTTCAACACCGACCTCCCCCGGAACGGCAGCTCTGAGGAGGGCGTGGGGCAGAGCAGAGGCCCTGGCCCGACCTCTTGGGCTTCTGACAGATCGGAAGGGAAGGAGTAATGATGTACTTGGCACCAGCAATAGGAAACAAGGATCCTGGAGCGAAAACAGAAAGGGGGGAACTGGGAGAAATATTCTACAAGAACAAGTTCAAACTTTGCTATAAGGGAAAAAAATAAAGACCCCTAGGTGGTGCCACGACACGCCCTGATGACAGGTGCAGAGACCTGAGGTGTCCACAAAGCCAGTACCCAGGGGCTGTGTGTTTCAAGTCTTTGCATCTCAGAGGACCCCTTTGGAAGGCTGTTGCTTTAAGTAGTAATAATAATAATAATCACGGATCACAGCAGAGTTTATATTCCACTTTACTGAAATTTGACCTTATTTAGCCCCCAAAACTATAATATTTGAGATGTTTTAGTTCTAGGGAGCTTTCTATAAAGCTATGTGTCATTTTCAATCATCCATCCTCTGTTCCTCCTCTCAACATGCAGCTGACATCTACTCCAGTGAGAGAGATCAGGGCTTTGGTGAAGGTGGACAAGAACAGTAATCCACTGAAAAGCTCTGCTACGGGCCAGAGATTTAGCTTTGTGCTGGAGATTTAGCTCAGTGGTTCCAGCGCCTGCCTAGAAAGCACAAGGTCCCTGGCTCGATCCCTAATAACCACATACAACAATACTGGGCATGGAGACTCAAGCCCCACCAGCAGTCAGTACCACATACCACAAAGCCAGGCGTGGTGGCTCACACCTGTCATTCCAGCACTCAGGAGGCAGAGGCAGGAGGATTCCTGAGTTCAAGACTTGCCTGAGCTACATAGTTAGCTCAGGGCCAGCCTAAACTACAAAGGGAGACCCTGTCTCAAAAAAAAAAAAAAAAAAAAAAAAAGTTCTGGTAAAAGAGAGGATTTCAAAGAAAGGAGACAAAGGAAACAAGAAGGAAAAGAGGTATGTCTCTTTCTTGCACAAAGTACATTCTAGTGAAGCACTTCTAAAGGTTAATATTAGTGTCTACTCTTCAAATTTCTAGAGCCCAAATCCACTATCCACCCATCCACCCATTCATTCATCTACCCACCTACCCAACCACTCATCCATCTATCCAACTACCCATCAGACCACTGATCCATCCACTTACCCATCCATCCATCCATCCACCACCCACCCACCCACATACTCATTCAACTATTTATTGTACATCACTATGTACCAAGCACATTATTTAGGCATTGAGGATTCACTGGTACTTTAAAAAGCAAAACAATTCTGCCCTTTAGGAGTTACTATTCTAGTTGATGTCCATCATGCCCAATGTATACTATGAGTTTACACCCAAGATTATGCTTCACATACAAATGGAAAATAAAAAAGATGTACATTTTGCCGGGCGTGGTGGCTCACGCCTATCATCCCAGCACTTGGGAGGCAGAGATAGGAGGATTGCTGAGTTCAAGGCTTGCCTGGGCTACATAGTGAGCTCAGGGCCAGCCTGAACCACAAAGCGAGACCCTGTCTCAAAAAACAAAAAACAAACAAACAAAAAATGTACATTTTGCCCCATAGATTTTAACAAAAGCTCCAAAGAGGGAAAATGGCTTCTCTGGCCAAATTTGGCCATGAATGATGGTCCAATTTCTTTTTCTGGAAACATGTACAGAGTTGGAATAACACAAGAATTAGAATACTTGAAGGTCAAACCCTGAAGTGGAGGAAAAGTAGTCTCAAAAATTGTCTTTAATATATAACAGTCTCCTGGTAACACCAGCTTTTTCACAATATATCCATAGCTCCAAAGAGCATCAAGAAAAGGCCTGGCTGTCCTATACAAAGGTAACCTCCGTGATCAAAGAGCCCCAGGGGTTGCCTCTGGGACCTGTGCTTCTGTCTGGGCCAAGAGAAACACCAGATCTAGTTTCAAGCATAGCCAAGAAGGGTTACCACCAGGAACTTCTATTTTATTTTAAACTCTAATGAATGCAAAGTTTGAAAGCTGTCTTTTTTTAAAACTCTACTCTTAAGTAACAGCCTATAAAGACCATCTATCAAAGGCAGAGTAAACTTTGATCCTTGGTTCTCCATCCTCAGTACTAAGTTAAAGTAATTCCAGGTCCATTTCTTTAGCTATCTTGTAATAAGTAGATAGCAAATTAAACCTGGGCTCTGGAACTAGACAACAGCCTGGGCTTCAATCTGAGCTTGGTATTCATCAGTTAGGAGATCTTAGGTGATTACTTATCTTAGCAAATTTTAAAAAATATGCCCCAGACTATTCATTAAGTATAATCTATAGTAGTAAATGTCCAAGGACATTTACAACATATAAAAACTATGGTGTTAACTCACAACAAAGCACTATAAAATTATAAAACGGACCCAAAATAACTAGATACTGACATGGAATGACCTCCAATATTGTTAACTGAAAATATATGAGGAGGAGAAATTTACATTTGGGTAGTACCATTTAACTAAGGGACAGAGAGAGGAAATACATACATAGTCACAGTGTAATAACATGAAAATGACTTACAGACTGTGAATCCTTCTTCCCCATGTTAACTGACCAGGGCTCTGTGGAACAATGTCTGACTCCCCGTGCCAGCCATAAAACACACACCGGGACCCTGATCTCACTGGAAATGAGGCCAGCTGCTCAGGATGGTAGGTCTGGTTCAAAAGGCTCATGTACCAGTTTAGAGAGGCCCCTGCTGGAAATGGAAAATGGTCTGAAAACCCACACAATGACTGTGCAGGATGTGGTGTCAAATATACCACAGTACTACTCAAAAAAGAGCACAACAGATAGCACAACTGATAATCTTCGGAAGATGCTAAATGACCGGTAATCACTTTAGCAACATAAAAAGAAAGCAGCAAACTTCTGTGACATCTCTATACTTCTCAGAGTAAATAACTGGTGAAAGAAAACCTCATTATAAACTTTCTGCGCCTGACACATGAGAAAGGAATGATAATGAGTTAAGGTCAGTAATGGTGAATCCATGTTACTTGTGTTGTTTTTCTTTTAAGACAAAAGATGTTAATGTGGAGTTGTCCTTCTAAACTACAACCTCAGAACTCAGGTTTAATTGCGGTGTTGGCACTTTTTGATAAACACGGGTTTTGCTTTGCAGTGTGGCACTCCCTCTCTCAAGGGTTTGCCTTCACTGGTCCAGGCAATCAGCGTGACGGCTGTTAAAATTCCCCAGAGAAGA
>PVIC010001845.1:0-84935 GCA_004025085.1 Thryonomys swinderianus | reverse complement strand
TGAGGGGAAGGAATAAATATGATACAGAAAGAAAATAAAAGAGCATGTATAAGGGGGGAGGAGGGGGGAGTGGGTAGGGATATGGGTAAAAATGAGAATTAACTTGTGGCATATACTGGTACAAATTTCCCAATGTTATATGTGATTTTGAGATGTATATAAATTGTACCAATAAAGAATTCAATTAAAAAAAATTATAACATTCATAAGAAAGCAACCCAATTTACATAATAATAATTTAAAACAACATAATTTTAAAAATGAATCAAAGATTTCAATTGTTAATTCACTCACAAAAATAAATGGTGAATAAGTAAATAAAAGAGGCCAAATGCCAATAGTTGTTAGAAAGTCCTATTTAATATCACAATGAGGGCTGGAGGGTTAGCTCAGTGGTTCCGGCACCTGCCTCGCAAGCGCAAGGTCCTGAGTTGGATCCCCGGTAACCACATATAATGCTGGGCGTGGAGACTCACGCCCACCACCAATCAACACCGCATACCACAATGCCGGACGTGGTGGCTCACGCCTGTAATCCCAGCACTCGGGAGGCAGAGACAGGAGGATTGCTGAGTTCGCGGCGGCTTGCCTGGGCACCATAGTGAGCTCAGGGCCAGCCTGAACTACAAAGCGAGACCCTGTCTCAAAAAGAAAAAAAAATCACAATGAGATATTGTTACACAAATACTAAAACATATAAGATAAAGATTACCACATCAAGTCAGGGAGGATGTGGAGTAGTTAGAAGTCACACACCATGCTATGTTACAATGACTTTAGATGACAATGTGGCAGTTTTTGAAGAAATTGAACACATATTAGCACAGATTTGAACATTTCAGTTTTTGGGTATGTACCCCAAAAAGCATATGACCATACAAAGATCTGTAGATGAATGTTCATAACCACATTATTTGTAATTTCCAAGAACTGGAAACAATCCAAGTAACGTATCAATATGTGAATGGATAAATCATGGAATACTACACAGTAATGAAGAGGATGAAATAGGACAAAGTAAGTATGTTGAAGGGAAAAAGCAATCCAAAATGAAAGAGTGCACCCCATATAATTCCATTTATCTGAAATTCTGGAATAAATGTTGCTAATCTATAGAAATAGAAAGCTGAGAAGAGAGCATGAAGAAACTTTGGATGTAACACTTTATGATGATGAGTCCTCTGATGCATGTATAAGTCAAAGCTTATCAAACCACATATTTCAAATATGTGTAGCTTGTTATTTGTCAATTACACTTCAGCAACACTGACAAGGTCTCTGTTTTTAGACTTCCTGGACTCTAGTGCTGACATGATTGCATACTAGCTATCTGCTTATGGAAAACTTACCTAACCTCTTGGCTCCTAGTTTCCTCATCCGTCAGTCTGGCAGAGTAATAGCACAGGTCTTTTGTTTTAATATGAAGGTTGATAGAAATAATATGGGTGGGAGACTCAGATGCTATTGCATAAATGGTACTAAGTGAGTGCTTATTGTCAATACCATTATTTCTGCATATCTGATGTCCAAGGGGGGCTAGTTCAAGGACCCACTATGGATACCAAATCTGTAGATTTCAAAATCTGCAGGTATTCAAGTATTTTACATAAAATAGTGTATTATTTATGTATAATCTCTTTCCATTCTCCTGTGTACTTTAAATCATCTCTATATTACTTATAATACGTAATGCAACAGAAAAGCTATGTAAATAGCGGTTGTAGTAAATTCGTCAGAGCATAATGACCAAAAGGGTCTGCACATGTTTAGGCCAGACACAAACTTTAAAAATTATTCTTGATTTTTATTTGTTTTAATCTGCAGGATGAGGAATCCACAGACACAGCCCAGTGGATGTGCAGCACTTCTGTGGTTGCTCTGAAGAGGGGGCATGAGGCATACATAGTGCACTTCCTAGTCAGAGGTCGGAGTGGACTAGGGCTCTTAAATTCAGCCGGTGCTGCATGTGCTGGCTTTAGAAATTTAGATCATCTTAAGTTATATAGCTTCCTCAAGTCTCAGTTTTCTTTTCTGTAAAATGACAGTAATAACAGGATTCACCACATTGGATTCTCATGAAATAGGGAAAAGTAAGGAAGTTGTAATAAAAAATTGGGGGGCTAGGGATGTAGCTCAGTGGTGCTATGTGTGCCTGGCAAGCACAAGGCCCTGAGGTAAATTCCTGGTACTGCGAAGTGGATTCACCAATTTTGGAGTGGGTTAAAAAAAAAATTAACAAAGTGTGCTATTAACAAATTTAACAATGTGCTATTTTTACACACCCAAGGTTCATCCCTGTTGCATTTATTGAGATTGATATGTAAGAGGGCAAAGACAGACAGAAAGACAGGAATGACTGCATGAAGAAGGCTGGTGTAGGGAACTCCAGCATGCTGGGGACAAGGGGAAATTTGAACAGCTCATATGGTGGTAATATGTGTATTTTTATTTTATGGACAAAGCTGACTGTTATACAAGTGAGAAAAAGTATTGTCCCATATACCTATTACTGACATTCCGGGGATGGTTATGCAGCAAGTGGGAACCAAATGCCCAAAGGTTTTTCACACAAGAGCCAGACATCACCCAGGGAGGATAAATCCTGGAGGGTAAATCTGATCATGGTTGCAAATGAAGAAAGTCAGGTCGTTGCCATAACCATTCCCTCCATAATTATTTCCTAGTATCTGGTGAGAGACAGGCATACCGTGCCAAGCAATTCAGCAGAATGAGTAGTTACAAATCTGCATGCTTCTATGTCCCACCTCCATTTCTTAGGGTCCTAATGGAAGTTAAAATCAATTTCAGGCAAAATTAAGACCACACTTCCTGGTTGGGGCAGATATAGGTCTAGAGGACTCAGGTCTCCTTTCATGATGTAGCTGCTTTGGCCATTATCTTACCATGGATTTATCACAGAGCTTGATGTCATTAAACATGTATTAAGCATTCATTGTGTGCTAGACGGTTAGAAACAGATAAAAGACATCATTTCTGCCTAGCAGAGCTTTGTAAATGAAAACTAATGACGATATGCTTATTCAGGACTAAGCAATATACATTTTAAGAAATTTATATATATTTAATCAAGATTTTGTACAATAACATTGGAAGGGAAACAGGCTTCTTGGAATACTAAAATAGAATTCTAAATGACTGAAAATTTAACAACCTATAATTTCATGGACAAAATGAATTGAAATATCTTTAAATAGATGCTTCAAAATTATATTGTATAATTTCTTAGAAAAAAACCCCTTAAAAACCATATAGCATCTTACACACCTAACTGACAATAAGGTTTAATTCCTCATCTTTAATCTGGATATGAAATGTGGAAGTTTTCACATAGGCTATTCCAGTAGCTTATATGCTAATAGTATAAGGATTTAAACCATGACTTTATCCTTTCATTTTAAGTGCCTTTAAATTATACACACACAACCACACACATGGCTGGATAGAAATAGAAACTTCTGTCTCTGGATCTATCACCTTATCCTGTTAGGATTTCTGGCCTTATGGAACATCATCCTTGACTCTAAACCCTTTTGTTCTAAAGTTAATTTTAGCGATGAATTTTCAGGTCTCTGGAGAGAAAATGTCACAGCAAACTTTGTGACAGATTTTTGGGTCTATATTTAATTAAAAGTGCCCTTACATCTGCTCAGATGCTACCCTAAAAAAGTCCCTCTGAGATATGAGTGACGACCCACAACTTCTGACCCGTTTTCTATGTAGAATTCAGTGGCAGCAACCGCCAGCTGGTGTCCTGCGCTTTTCTCCCTACTGTGCCACTGAAAGGGAACAATTTTTCACGTAGGAGGCCTAAAATTCTGGAAATTAAATTACCATCTGAGTGGACATGGTTACAGCACCATTCAAAAATATTACTTAACTCTCTGCTACAGTTTTATTTTCCCCTACACTCACAGAGCCACCCGGGTGAGCTGTTATAGATCCCTGTCAACTGCTTTTGTTGTGTGGATCAGACAGGGGGACAAAATCTTTATGTGTCATCAGTTTACTGGAGAGACAAACTAGAGAAGGTACTTTGACACAGTGGGGAACGTAGTACATTTATGAGCGGAGAGAAGATTGAGTTTCTGTTGAATTGTTTACTGCTGCTGGAGAAACAAGAGAGGTTAATTTCATACTGTTTAATATAGCTTCAGAAGAATGCAAAATAAAATAACGCTTGAGCATAACAGTGTTATGCTTAAAATCTGCCCTCCCCCAAGCAAAATAAACTCAATGTAGTTTTGAGCCTTTAAAATGGATTTTAAATTCTTATGAATTCAGATCCTGAGGGATTATGTTAAGTAGTTGTTACAAATCATATCTCATGGCAAGTGGCATATAGAAAAAATATGCAAAAATATGATTATGTTTCATTGAAGATTCTGTCTGTTCTATATTATGGCTGAATTTGAATTTTTATATTTATAGACATCATTACATCACATATGGTAAGTGACTGTAAAAGATGCATATATAAAATTATATTGGTTTACCTATATGCAAATGAATAAATATATTGGTGTGTATATTTTTTATTATCTTGTAACTCCTTAAAAATGGTGCTGGAATTCACCTGTTTCTTAGGGGCCTTGAAGTGCAAAGAAGGATTAATGTGTACCACCAGGCAAGCACTTACCACATTGCTAGTTCTTTGGTTATCTTTTTCTGGTAGGTGCAGTGATTTATTGAAAGAGGCAGGAAAGAGATATAGTTCCTATGTCAGCCTGGAATGACAGGGTCTGAAGACAGTAATGTGTGAATGAAGACAAGAGCCTAGGGCGGATGGACCATTCTGAGTGAAGTCATGCAGGAAAACAACCTGTTCTTGATTATCTTTTAACTTGGAACTTTGTAGTAGAATATAATACAAAACACAGACACAGACACAAAGGAAAACTCAACATTTCTGTCTAGCTACACTTGAAAAAAGTAGGAGGTAAAATTGAATTTAATGGGTATTTAAACCACTACATCTAAAATATTGGTGTTCAGCATTTTTCTAATGCTCATTAAAATAAATACATAGCTATGCATACTATTAAATTATTTTGCCTCTCATCAATTCTGTATGTGCTATGTTTGAAAAATGCTTTTCTAAATAATGAGAAATGTTGGAGATGAAAGCCAGAGAGATAATTAGGTGGTGTCACAGATATGGATTGAAATTCTTGGTATTTGGATTCAAATACATAGTTGGCTTTGGGCGGGTAACAGCATTCTGAGCCACTGTGAGTTGTGAAGAGAGTGTAATGATTCAAGACTTAGATTAAATAAGTGTGCAAATCCCCGAGTACCTGGCCCAGAACAGCACACCCACTCAGTATTTGGAGACGGGAGATAATGCTGATGCTTCTCAGAGATGACATGAAGTGGTAGAGTATTGGCCAGTCTACTAAGAGCACTCTAGAGAGTGTACTTTCTGTCCTGCTGGACACATTCTAACTGATTGTAGAAGCCCTGAAAAACTGTCTGTGAAACCTAGTAAGAGAATTAAATATGTTTTTCAACCGATTAACACATTCCCCTAATATGTTCAAGTGAAATAATTCAAGTGAAACAAAAACTTTATTATGAATGTCCTCAGTGTGGTGCTACCTATGAAAGAAATAAATGAGAAGGGCCAAAAGTTTAATAACGAATAAATAGGTTAACAGAACTACAGTTCACCCATATAAAGGGATATTATGCTCCATATCATTATGCAGTTAACAATGATAATCATGAAGGTTATATGAAATTGCTGAAGTGATTATGGCAAATAAAAATGAAAATTGAGAATGTAAAGTGGTAAATGTACTATCACAACAATTATATGAGGTATACATGGGTGTAAAAAGGCTTGGAAGATAATTTGCAAAAATAGCAATAATTATGTTGGGGTGAAGTGACTTAAATTACTTATTATGACTGTATTATATTTTAAGAAAAGAAATTGAAGCAGTTTATCCCAGAAATACTTATGCATTCTTTTTACTGTCAAGAAAAAATATTTATTCTGAATCTATATTCTTCCCTTGAGTGGGGTTAGTGCAGTAAGTGAAGAGGCAGAAGAACACGCTAGACAGATTTCCGACACATGGACTGCGTGTCCACTAGTACACTGCTCTATCACATTTGTACTTGCAAAGGGCCTTTTATTTTCTTCAGAAAATAAAAAGTAAGCTCCACTTTCATGTTAACTGTACTTCATGAAATTCCAGCAGGATATTCTGAAAACTAGCATTATACTTCACTTCCTTTACAAAAATAAAGAAAAACCCCTTGACTCTAATTCTTTGAGTAAGGTAGAAAGAGAAGAAACAATAGGGAATTCTGACAGTCCATTTGTCAAGACACACACAGAAGGTCCTTGAAGAATCCAGGCCGTCAACCTTCTGAGTGACAGAGGGGGGCCCAAGTAAGCCAAGGAAAGGAAGGGAGCGAGAGAGGGAGGAACTCAGACTCAGACAGACGTTTGCTCGGGAAGCTCTCACCCGGCCCTCGAGAAACCAGTCCTGATAGAAACGTTGCTTCAGAAAGTACTCAAGCAAATGAATCTAAAAGTTCTTGAAGCCTTCATCTGCCCTTGTTCTATTTCTGCTTAAAATGGAAAGAGCATCATTTACTCGTGCTTTACAGCTTACAAAGTGTTTTAACATACATCCTGTGTTTCCATTTCACAACTCCAAGACTTTATAGGTGACGTAAGAGTGTCAGAGGCTGAGGGAGCTGCTCACGTCTCTCCTCTGCGAGGCCCGGGGATCAGGCGCACACCTAGGCCTTCAGACTCAGGTCCTTTCCATGGTGTTACGAACACGTACCTGTCCAGTTTGGTTTCACATATACAGAGAGATGAACTCGTTTTCCTCCTTCTGTCTTGGCACCTTGTGGGCGCGGTCAAGTGAGGACAAAGCGTGAACACTCAGCCTTGCAGTGCTGGGACAACACGTACCGTGGCCAGCTGGGATTCAGGCAGGAAATGTACCCAAGCCCCACTTGTGCCAGGCCCACCTGACGCCGGACACCAAGCGGTGGTGTTCCAAAGCAAATTAAACAGCTCTTCTCCATAGCTCTCCCACTGGGCTTACTAACGCGTCGAGAGTTCTTGCCACTCGGGTTATTCATTTCTGTTAAGTAAAACCTGTTTCAAGAGACTTCCACTGTTGCAATAAAGGTGGATCATGGCACACAGACTTGGTGAATTGCACCCGGGAGAGAGCAGGAAGGAAGACAGAGGTCAGCACAGCTCTGGGCAAGAGTTTCAGCACGGGCTGCTCTACACGGTGCCCAGAGGATGAGTGGTGACTGTACAGAGGCCCTGAAGGAGTGAAAAGGGCAGATGCGAGACAAGCTTTCCTCTTTCTGTGGCTCAGTTCAGGGTTCTCCCTGTCCCTGTGCGTATCTCTGCTGTGTTTAAAACAGCCTGCTCTTGTCGAGGGCTCCATACACTCTGTCACTCATGCTCCAGGATTCTGCAAAATGGCGTGACAGAAGTCAAGACACTAATTGGATGTGACTGCACAATTACTAAGCGATCTTCAGAATTGAAATAGCTAACACTGTTTTGTTGGGCTATTGCTGCAAGGTGCAGACTGGTTTTTCATTTCCTCACGCAGAAGTTGTTTCCTGAGTGTCAAAAATGACATCACCTTTCAGAAGAGGGAGGTCTTGGCAGTGATTAAAAGCCCTGTCTTCTTAAAACCGTGTTGAAGATCTTTCGCCCATTTTCCTTTTTCTGGGACTGTGAATTTCTACCATCCAGCATGAGATTGGCTTTCTCTTTAAAGTGATGTAATTAATAAGAGAGTTAAACAAGGGCCAAGGAGTCCCACTAGAAGTGAATGTGTGTAACATATGTATTAATCAGTAACAAAACAAAGCTTTTTAAGGTCTTTTAGTAATTATGGGAAGAAAAATCAGCATGTAGGTTGGGGGTGTAGCCGTGAGACATTCTGTGACGGATGTCTAGATATTAGAAGAAGTGTCAGAACTCTTTAGGTGGAACACTACACGTCTACATCGATTCTTAGGATCTAAACAGAGCTCGGCATAGGATTGCTCCTTTGGTAGATACTCGGTGAGTGTCATCTCACTAATATTGATTAGCTGAGTAGGCTGATAATGCAGATACAATTTCAGGAATGTGTTTAATTTGGCAAATACTTTAAAAAATTTATGTAAAATACGCATGCCTTGCTTATCGATCAGAAATTGCCATCTCATTATCATATAAATGTCATTACTTGATTTTTGTCTTTAAAATAATCCAGTGGCTTCCCATTGTCTTAAAGTAACCTCTAAGACCTAAACAGTGTGGCACTGAATTTCATTCTCATCCCCCAGTTCTCCTCAGTGCTCACCTAGACTGCTCCATACTCTGCTTCTTATTTCACCCCAGGGTTTTCACATTTGATATTTTTCTTTCCCTTCCCCCCACATATATGCCTCAGTCTTTAACACCACTTAATTCTTCGCCCTGATCTCCTGATTTCAGGGGAGCCCTCACGGACTTCTCCTTCTAAAGTGCTTTTATGCTCATTCTCCTTTCCGTATCCTAATGTAGTTTTCTTTGTGGTATGTATTACTGATTGGAGTTATAATATTTAAGTTTTGGTTTGGGTCAAGGTTAGTACTTGACATAAAATCTGCACCCTTAAAGAATACTATACATCCCACAAAGTGTCAGCTTTCTTTATTCAATCTTCTGGAAGGAGATCAGAGTGTATAGCTGGGATGTTTGTAGTCACTGGGTAGGTAGGAGGATACTGTGTAAGACGGCAAAGTATGCTGGGAGTTCTGTTGCACAGGGTAAGGTCCTAAAACGGTGTTCAAATAAAAACTGATTACAGCCTTGTGTTGCCTAAATAAAACATATTGAAGACCAAGCTGGGCCCTACTGCTTTGCGCTGACCTTAAACTGTATAATTATGAATAGCTGCGATCATCTAACAACGGTTAGTTTCAGAGAAAGTATTGTTCCAAATACATATTTATTCCCACTTCACTCCTTTCTTTTCTTCTGTCTCATCGCTTTAACATGTCTTAATAGCCAAAGGTGAATTAACATTGTATATTTTGATTCTGACTGTTCTTTCTCAAAAGATCTGGACAGAAAATGCAAATTACAACTTAGCTTCCAGGTTTGATAATAATAGGAAGAAAAATCTCCTAACGTATGAACACAAAGTCAGTGATAAAAATGGGAGGAGGACTACTGAACAGAGAGTAAATAGCAAGTGGTGCCTGTCCCTCACTTCTGACATCAACTCTCATCTGCAGAGAAGGGTGATTTCAGAGGGATGCTCGTTCTCTGGGTGTGAATAAGGCCAATGAGGTTGTAAAGTTCTTATTTTCCCTCCAGTAATGTCCAGTTTGTGCCCATGGACTCCTCCTGGGAGGTAAAATTTGATCTCAGGCCATTCTCTGATTCTGTGATGTCCTGTCTGGCTTGTGATAAGGTTTAGATTCAGTCGGTCTACAGAATCCACTATTTATATTGCTCTGCAATCAGTATCCATGCCGCGTTGCTTTGGGCCGTGATCCGTAGTCACAAACTGTAGTTTCGACTTATCAGCTTCAGTTTGGAGAAAAATTGGGCAGGTGGGATGTGGTAACATCATTATGAGCCACGAGAAGACAAATACTGTGGCTCAGACCTCGGTGGCCACAGCAGTCAGGCTTCATCTGCGTGACTGAATCTCCATAGCTCTGCCAGCAGGGAGGAAGCCTGGTTTCCCCTCCCCCCTCCCTCCCTCCCTTCCTTCCTCCCCTCTCTCTTCCTGCCCTCTCCCTTTCTCGCCTGCTTCCTTCTTTGCTTCCTTCTTTTCCTTCCCTCATTCTCTCTCTCCTTTCCTCAGAATACCGAACTGGAGTAATATTTCATTATAGATGTCTCAGCATTTTCAACAGAATTTTATGACTCTTTACAAAATGATCAACCTTGTAGAAGTGTGTCATAATTTAGATTAATTTATGGTGGTCCGTCAAGCCTAGAATTGACAGAGGAAACCTAGCAAAGACTAGTCTGTCAGTCCAAGGCACAGACTTCAATCCTTTTAATTACAGCTAAACTCCCTTTCTTGAGGGGCACCAAAGCTGTCCTCACAGTGGGGTGTTATGACATGTTTGTAATGTCTAAAGGGTAGAAATATGCTCAAATTGTTCTTTGAATAGTGTATTTTTAAGCAATCACAACTTGTAGATGGTGTTAAATTCTCTGCTTTTTTTTCCTGGACTGATTTGAGTAGTAACTTAGTAGGCTCACAGAACTTATTACTTTCAAAACATAATTTAAACTTTAAAAATAATAACAGGAAAAGATCACCAAGTTTCAGAGAGCTAGCTCAATACTTGACTGTAACAAATAAATTATTGGTAAAGAAAAATGTTACATAGGACTTATCCAGGAAGCTAGAACTGAAAATCTTCCACTTGTGGGCAAACTTTGTGCAAGTGGCTATTTGTGAATTGATTCTAGTTTCTTCAAATGGGAAACTCATAGGCATCTTTATCAAGAACTAAAATTTAAAATTAACAGGCAGCACAGTTTTTAGGTAAGAAAGCAATATTTTACTCCCATACTTTCCCTCACATATGATTTCTAAAAAATCCACACCTCTGGTACTTACTTGCAGATTTTGCATGATGTTATATACAAAATACTTCCTCATCACTTTCAAACAATTACTTTGTAATGTTTAGTATGGCATAATAATGAGAGCTTTTACTGTATTAAATTTAATATATTCCATAATATAAAATGAATAAGAGTACTGAGAAATTCCAAATAAATAATTTGACTTGCATACTCACGTAGGATATAATACTATATATTTCACTGTGAGTTTCTAAAATTTCCTTAAATATGTGAAAAAAGTACTTCAGCAGTCTATCTAAATGACTTCCTATTTCAAATGTTACAAATCAAAATTTTTTTCATATCATCTCACCATTATAACTGTATATAATTGAAAAGTGAAAAGCGAGATAGCATATTATAAATAATTTAGAGCTGTCACTGAAAAGCAAATTGTTAAATACTACTGAGTGAAGCAATATTTATATTTTTTATGTTAAAAATACATTTTTTCCAACACTCTGCCTTCTTTCAGCTTTTAAAACCAACCAATCCTTTTTTGTTCATTGTGAATTTTGTGATCTACAACTTCTAATTATTTCTTAAATATTTCTATCAAGTATAAGGTGAAATTTCCTCAAGTTTTTAAGCCCCTATAAAATCTCTGTGAAAGAAACGAACAGGTTAAAATTAAAACCTAACTGAGCTTTTATACCTTTGTAGAAACTCTGGGTCCAAAGGTTTGACAAAAAGTTATTGGATCAAAGTATCCAGAAAAGATGTTATAATTCTGAGCGAATCACTTTTAGCCTCTTTCTTTTCTCATGCTCACTGCAAGACTGCTCTTTTTTGTCAGACTTCAATTAAGTATAAATTTAGAGATTTTTAAAAAATTGAGATCATGGCTCAGTGAGATCAGCTACTATAGTAGCTAGATCATAGGAAAGAAAAATGTCTTTCAAATAACCCTCTCCCATAGAATAGGCTGCCGAGAATCTAAGCTGGGGGAGGAATCCATGCCATGCATACAAGTGTCATATTGAAGTGGGGCATACAGGAGAACACATCTACAAATTATCCTTGGTAATTTGTGAAGTGCTGTCTGGTTAAGAACTGGTGGGTAGGTCTGGACAGACAGAGGCTTGGTAAAAACTCCTTATGTCATATTGCTCTTTTTATCCACATCCAGAGGATCAATATATCTCTTTGAGTAACTGACTGTGTACAGAAAATAGACTTGGTTCTTAAATGGGTTCTGTTTTTAAATGATTAACTCATTCAATAAAGTTTTTAGGATGTGTTCTTTACCAGATATGTGCTAGGTAAATGTTTTTAATCCTAGATGTTCATCAAAGTTTCCTAAAGATTAAAACAAAATGTTACGGCAAGCTCCATGTCAGCTGCATGGTCAGTGGGTATGATCCTACATGTGGGTAGGACTGAGAAGCACTTTGAGCACTGAGGTCAGATCTCTGCTTTCAGTGGACTTACAGCTTGTATTTTAGAGAAGGATGTAGCCTAAATATTATAAAGGCTTTTGTTTCTGCCAGTAGGATAGGCTAGAACCAGTTAGAACTTTCTTGCAATACACTGTTTAATAAAATAATTTTAAAAATACACTAATGTAGAAAATCCACAGAAGCTAGGAATAAAACATAAAAACAGAGAAGGAGGGGAATATTGCAGGAAGATTATAGTCATTCCTCATTTAATGACTGAGTTTCATTCCTTTGACTAAGTTATTAAATGAGTTGGTCACTATGTGGGGAGTTGTATACAGTATGTACATTACAATATTTGGGGCAAAGAAATGATCACAAGAAACTTTAATTTGATGACTTTGTTTTTGTTTGTATCACTTTTACATGCAGTACTGCCATGTATAACAACATAAAACTATAATACTGCACTACATAGTACGATCAGCAAGAATTACAATACTTTATAAACAAGCTGTGCTTGTCCAAAAGACGTTGAGCCAAGATGAACAGAGCTGTACAAAAAAGATGGGTCATAAGTCTGAGCCAAAGGTGTCAAGTCCAAATAGGTTGCCTCAGTTTTAAGTCTGAACAGTTGTTAAAGAGGTAGGTTGTTAGGGCCAGAGATTTAGCTCAGTGGTTCCAGTGTCTGCCTAGCAAGCACAAAAATCCCTGGTTTGATCCCCAGTAACCACATACCACAGTGCCAGTCGGTGGCTCACACCTATAATCCCAGCATTTGGGAAGCAGAGGCAGGAGGACTGCTGAGTTCGAGGCTTGCCTGAGCTACACAGTGAGCTCAGGGCCAGCCTGAACTACAAAGCGAGACCCTGCCTTAAAAAAAAAGAGGAAGATTGTCAAATGAGGGGTGCCTGCACTCGATTTCTGTGACTAAAGCTTGAGTGGGTGGTGGGTGGACAGACTGGACACACTGTATCAATGACCACTCTCAGTAAAGAAGGCCCCCAGAAAAGTTAAGGTTCATGACAAAGGGTAAATTAATATGAGCCACACACACATGCACATTCATGCCATTGCCTATACTTCCTATAAGTGCTCTAGAGATTGTTGATAAGGAGAGTTATTTGTCCTGGCTTAGGTCCAAGTTATGATTAAAACCAAAAATTATTTCTTATTGTTTATGGTTACTTCCCAGCTCATTTAAGCACCTAAATTTGAATATAACTTATTCTTGCAGTCTCACAACTATAATTTGTGAATTATGACTTTGAGCAGACTCATCCTAGGTTGTCTTAGGGTACCAGGAAGAAAAAAGAAATTTTTTTTAAAAATTGGTACAAATAGTTTAGTATTATCTATAGCTGAGAATTAAAACAAAACAAAACCCAGACTTACAAAGCTTGTAGGAAATCACCACCATACGTGAAAATCGATGTGAAAGGTATAATGAACCATGCCAAGTAAGAAACTTACTGGCTCATGTAGAGAGACTCCAGTCTGCAAAGACTTTGCAAATTGAACTAATCACACCGAGGACGCATATATATGCTGGAGCCATTTGAGGAGAAGAGACTATCTAAATGATCCAGTGGGTAGAAAAAAGAAAAAAATGAAGACTAAAGGTGACCGTAGCAATAAAAGATACAATTACTGAAATAGAAATTTAAGGTAAGAATTTTAGAGAGAAACTTGTCCTAAAAGATACATTTTAGGATACTCTTATGCACACTGCTCATTCCTCTTTTTAAACTACACACTGTCAAAACAAACCACAATGAATTATGCTCTCTGAGAGCAAATGAAATGTTTATTACTCATTCAGGCAAGAGGGAGGGGTGAGCCATCCACAGGCTCCTGCAGACGTGCGATGGTGGGGAGAAGGAAGCTCACGGGCCACGGGTGGGGATTTCCAGTGGTACTTGAGGAGACTGTGGTCCACTGAGAGCCAAAAGAGGCTGGAGAGGGTGCATGGCAGCACAGGAAGCAGAGGAAGGGTTGGGCCCAGGGCTATTTTGTCAGCGTGCACAGAAGCAGCGGAGTACACTTGGATCTCCACCTCCACTGGTAGATGTTTAATGGTTTAGTTAATGTAGTAAGACTTGAGGTGGACTCATTCTACATCTCTGTCAGTCAACGCTCTTGGGATAATCAGTTATCCAAAGAGCCAAAGTGAGCTGATTTCTACTTCAGATCATATAGAGAATTCAACTTCATGTTCATGTTAAAATTCTACAAAATTTAGGGCCGGAGATTTAGCTCAGTGGTTCCAGCACCTGCCTCGCAAGCACAAGGTCCTGAGTTTGACCCCGGTAATCACGTACAATGCTGGACGTGGTGGCTCACCCCTGTCATCCCAGCACTCAGGAGGCAGAGGCAGGAGGATTGCTGAGTTCAAGGCTTTCATGGGCTACATAGTGAGCTCAGGGCCAGCCTGAACTATAAAGCGAGATCCTGTCTCAAAAAAAAAAAATCTAGAAAATTTAGAAAAAGATTTGGCAGAATATCTTTATGGTTTGGAAAAAGTCAAAGATTTATTTTTTTTCTAGATTTATTGAGGTATAATTGGCAGATTTAAAAATGAACACATTTAATTTGTACAAAATGATGATTTGACATAAATATTCATTATGAAATTATTACCAGCATCAAACTAATGAACAGAACCATCACTTGATGTTGTCATTTTTTTTTTTTGTGAGACAGTGTCTCACTTTGTAGTTCAGCCTGGCCCTGAACTCACTATGTAGCCCAGGCAAGCCTCAAACCCAGCAATCCTCCTGCCTCTGCCTACCGAGTGCTGGGATTACAGGCACAGGCCACTATATCCAGCACTGTGGTGTGTGGTACTGATTGCTGGTGGGTGTGAGTCACCATACCCAGTATTGTATTTGGTTACCAGGGATCAAACTCAGGACCTTGCACTTTCTAGGCAGGCACCATAACCACTGAGTTAAATTTCCACCCCCTTAATGTTGTTATTTTTGTGTCTTCACGTGCAGGCATAGTGAGAACATTTAGTAGCTATTCCCTTAGCAAATTCAGGTATAAAACATATTAGAAACTAATCATCATGCTGTCACAACTTACCCATCCCAAGTAAAATTTTGTACTCACTGACCACGATCTCCCCATTTGACTTATCCCTTGGCAGTCACTTTTCCAGTCTTTGCTTCTATGAGTTAAACTTTGAACGTTGGACTATTATCTCTGAACTAATATCTTTGAACTATTGACTTCATTTCCTTTGGATATCTATCCAGAAATGAGATTCCTGGATCATATAGTAGTTGAACAAGTAGGTAAATGCAAAAATAGCTCAATAATGAAAGAAATCACTGATGATTTTTACTAATTAAAATTATGGACATGTAGTCATTAAAAATCACCATAAAGAAAGTGAAAGTTCAAGTCATGAACAAGAGAAAGACAAAAAAGTTGGAGGATTTAGATCCTAACATAGTCTAATGAGGTAATTAAAAATATAAGATAAAATTGCTTCACAGAAAGTAAAAAAATAAACACAGGAAAAGGCATTTTCCAAAATAAGAAATAAACATTCATCATGATGCTCATATTCATTAATAATGAGACTATTAATTACTACCACAGCTTATCATTTTACATTTATGAGATTAGAAAAAATTAGAAAGTTTGAAAATAGCAAGTGTTAGTGAGAATGCAGAATTTTTAGTTCTGCCAGTGAAAATACAAATTAGTATAAGTACTTTGGAAAAAATAGGATTTACCATGTAATCTTGAATATATGCTATATACCCTAGCAGAATGATTTTCTTTCAACATATTTCTCTTCTTTTTGTATATGTGGACCAAAATACTCAACAAGAATATCTGTAAAAACAGTGGTTGAGCAACTCAAATGTCCATTGACAGAAACATGGATATATGCACTGTGGTGTAATATACACTAGGACACCATTTCATCAACACTTAGGAGTCTCAGAAACAACATTGAGGGGAAGAAAGCAGCACAGGCTACATACATTATGACACTTGAAACTGAACAGTATATTATTTAGTTATATATTCATGTGCTAAAAGTACAGAGGAAAGCAAGAGAATGAGAAAAGAAAACTAACTCAAGATAGTGATTACCTTCTACATGAGTGCAAGAGCTTAAGTCAGGGGTATATAGTGACACGATCTTATCACTAGTGGAAGGAGTACATAGGGGATTGAAAAACTATTATTAGTGTACTACTACTTCTCAAATTTGGTGCAGGTTCTAAGTGAAATATTTTTATTTTTCAACTTCTTAGCACAGTTATATTTGTGAAGATCCATTTACTTGATCATTCTCGAGGATTTTTGCATCTTTCCAGTTTATATAGTTACAACATCTACAGAACGTATAGATTCTGCATCCATCCATAGTGTGTAGTTTGGGTAGAGATTCAATGTGACTGGATTTGAAATCTCCCCTGCGGATTGTCGGAGCAGGTGTGCCTGGGTGGGACATTGAGGGGTGGGCTTGGGATCTGTGCTGGCCACGCCCTCCTTCCTCTCTGACACTCTTGGCTCAGCTTCCTGGTGACCATGAACTAAGCCTCTTTGCTCCTCCTTACTGTTATACCTTACTGTTATACCACATTGTCTTTGCCTGAGAGTGAGCACAACATGGACGAAGCCATGAGCCAAATTCAATTTCTTTAAGCTGTGGGTGGTTGGCATGAGCAAATACTTGGTTGTGACTCTTCTATTAAAGAGTAGCTTCTTAAAGCATAGCAGAAAGCAGATTAAACTTTTACAGTCATTACTGTATCACTGATAATTCTACTTTCATTTAGCAGTATATGGATATGTTGTTTAAAGGTTTACAAATGACCTCGGTAGAGGAAAAATATGTATTTCACAGAGAAATTTCACCAGAGACGCTTTGTATAATTCTTCATGACAGACATCATATTATATCTGATTAAATATTTCTTGCTGTAAGAGTACATATGACTGGTCAGCAGTTTGACTTTTAGTGATTACCATGGAGATCATTGGTATTTTGGTAAGAAAGATTTTATGCATGTTACATGATAAATGTGTGCAGAAATAACACCACATTTAACAAACAAGTAAACAGATAACTAGAGTCATTTTGAATAGAGCTAAATGCTACTTAAAACAAAACAAAACAAAACAAAACACCCCAAAAAACCTTTTTGTCTGGTGGTGTGATGGCCAACGGGAGAGACGGCCTCTCCGTGATGGTGGCATTTGGCGGGGGTGAAGGTGCTCGTGATGTGTGGGGCAAATGCACTCCGGGCAGAGTAGCCAGAGCTAGTGAAGGAACCCTGAAGAGGCCAAGCTTGGCCTCTAGGAACACAAAGCAGAGTCTGTGCTGGAGTTCAGGGGTCAAGGGGGCGGAGTCGGGGAGGTGAGGCGGAGCCAAGCTCTGCAGGTCAGAAGGCGGCGTCAGTACGTCGCCTCGAGTGCACTGGGTGGCTGCTGGGGGTTAGTATGCAGGAAAGTGGTAAGACTGAAATTTACACAGCATAGCTTTGGCTGCATAATAGGAAATAGATTTTGGAGAGTCCTGAGTCAAAGCAGACAGATCAATATAGTAATAAGGCTTTCAAAATAATAAGGATAATAATAGCAGGCAAGATTATCATGAACTTACCGTTTCCTGCGCACATAATATGATGAGCACTACCCTGTCTTTAGGAGGAGCAATTTTATCGTGGACACTGTGCCGGGAGCCAATCTACCCGGATTAACTGACCGAAACGAGTCTCGTGCGTTGTCATCAGCAGGAACAGGAGGAGTCGGAACACACAGTGAACAGAAGCGGGAAGGAGGGCGGCCTGCGTGGCGGACGCAAAGGGGAGGCCGCGGTGGCCTGACAGTGGCCGAGAGACAGCAGTGGCCACGTGTGGACAGCTAAAAGCACCAGAACGACGCGAGGGAGCTTACCGCAAGAGACCCTAACGTAAGAAGGGCCTGGGACGGGCCGAGGGTGACTGGAAGGAGAGGCGAGGAGGGCAAACGTTTGCAGGAATAATAACAAGTCCGATTCCTTACCGTGGATGCGCCAGCGTCTAAGAGCACCGCACTGTGCCACACATTGACTCCTGTACAACCCCCAGGACGCTAGTTCTTATTCCCGCTTTAATGACGTGAAAACATAGCCCAGCGAGGGGCCAAGTAAGGCATTTGCCCAAGGAGATAGGAGATGGCAGAGACATGGATTCGAGCCCCGTCTGACTCCAAAGATGTGCACCAGGCAAGAAGAAGCCTTGCTCCAACAAGCACTCTGGTTTCTTTCTGCGAGTCCGCTCTTTCTACTCGCTCTGTGTTCCTCTTTTCCCCCTTATCTCCCTTGTATCCTTAACATATGCTGCAGATGCTTCTGATACCACTGTTTTCCACTGTAGGTACCTCTCCCCACCAAAACAAAACAAAACAAAACAAAACAAAACCCCAGAAATTTCATTTTTCTAGAATAGGGAAGTTAGGATGGAGGACAGGGGAAGCTAAGATGGAAAGCTCTTTTTTGAGTTTGTGTCATGTACCCAACCACGTATACAAACTAAGAAAGCCCTTTGTAAGGGGAGTGCTGTTCAGGGCCTCACTGAGCAATGTGGATGGGATGTTCAGTGGAGGTGTCTGGCTAGAGACCTCCAAATGCTATTCTGGTTCCCTAAGTCTGATCAAAGCTTCTTTTAAAACTTGCTACTGAACATTTTATCATGGGTATAAATTTTTCACTTGTTTTGACATCTGTGAAGAGTTTCTTTAAACTTGCCAAAAAATCTACATATATAAAGTATTTGTGAGTGCACCTTGAGAAAAATGCATCTTAGATCTAAAACTGACATCGTAGCCCATGAAGTCAAATTGCCAGCCCGGGAAAGGACTGAGGGTCTCGCTAGTGCCGCTCTCTGGACCATTCTCCCCGCTTACACTCCCACCTGGCACCTCGCTTGCTCTCCAGTGAATGGTATTTCTCTTCTGGTCTTTTGCTCTGCAGCCCGAGGTACCCACTTCGCTTACTCACCATTTTCTTTCTGTCCACCAGAGTCCACCAAATCCATATTTAGATCCAAAGAGATACGGTTTTCTCAAAAATCAAAGTGTCCAGGAAGAAATCTTTCTCCGAAGCTGCATTCCCAATAGACAAAACCTCAGTGATCCCCATTTGCTGCGGCACACTATTGTTTAGTCTCACACATTTTTCCTTTTTTTTGGGAACCTACAGATATTGCTATCCTGCAGCAGGTGAACCACACAAGCCCAAGCAAAAGCTTCCTGGCTGGCCTGTGTTTGGTAGTTATTGGATGGTACAAGTGTACTCTTAGGTATATCAGGTGTGTTCCTAAGGCTCAAGTATCCTCAGTAAAACAAATGACTGGTTACCCAAGCCCTGCCTAGCAAACTATTGAACGTTCAAAAGCTATACACATAGTGTAGAAATGAGAAGGTGGTATTGCTCTCTATGCTAGATGCATAATATAGGAAAGAAGAGTTCATGGAAAATATTTATAGGGAAAAGAAAACAATAGCCAAAATCTATGGCAGGCAGAATACTGTCCATGTGGAGATTAACTGAGGGAAAAGAACCTGTAAAGTGCTAGAAAGGCAGTGGTGCATAAATAGCTTGAATGATATTCCAGCTGTTTAAGATATAGACAGCTATCAGTCTGCAGGTGGGTTCTTTAGCACAGTCGCTGAGGCCCAATCTGAACTCTAAAAATCATCCTCTGCATTCTTTTTTTTGAAACAGGGTCTTGCTTTGTAGTTCAGGCTGGCCCTGAGCTCACTATAAAGCCCAGGCAAGCCTGGAACTCAGCAATCCTCCTGCCTCTGCCTCCCGAGTGCTGGGATGACAAGCGTGAGCCACCCCACCCGGCACTGTGGTATGTGGTGTAGATTGCTGGTGGGTGTGGATCACCACACCCAACATTGTATGTAGTTACCAGGGATCGAACTCTGGACCTTGCGCTTGTGAGGCAGGCACCGGAACCACTGAGATTAATCTCCGGCCCATCCTCTGCCTTCTTTGGATTCAGATGAAGTGTAGTAAGTGTTCACTATTCTGAATATTAGCTAACAAGTAGTAGTCCTTCCTAGTCTATGGCCTATTTCAAAATATTCACCCCTCTCTTCTGGCACGAGCCAGTGCTGATACTACTCAGATTTCTCATAGAACTGTTGAATCCTGGATTTCAATTCTCAGGTAAATAAATAAAAGCAACTCAAATATTTGGAGATATTTGCACGATCATATTTACAATACGATGAGGTCTCTGTTCTCTCTTGGAATTATTGTGTGTTATCCTTCTTAAGATAAAAATATTATAAGTGACATTTTGGGACGACTCCAAAAGTATCCGCATTTGAATGTGTGGGACTATTTATCCTGGTAGTAGAATAAAACCCATCATTTTGGTTTGAAGAAAACTAGGTGTTTTACTCATAAATCAACATTATCTGCTGTTTCACCCCAGAATGTCACACTGACTGGGAGAAGGCAAGGTTTAAAAATTTATATTTCAGAAAAGTGTCTGCCTTGACCCAACTGGACAGCCTTGAACCGTGTGACCCAGAGGGGTTTCAGAACAAAAGTCAGATCAGTATTTCGGAACTGAGGACTCTAACGGAACTACTGAGCAAGAGTTATGAAATTTAGCTCTGTGTCTATCAGTGGACCCGACAAGATGGCCCAACCCTCAAAAATAAAATAGAGTGCCAGTTTTGTAGACAAGCAGCACACCGAGTAGAGATGAAAGGAATTGAAACACCAACAGATGGGATGTGTTTGAGTTGCCTCCCTGCTGGTATGTGTGTGTCACTAAATATCAGCAGAGTGTACCGGGGAGGCCCCGGAGGACCCTGCAGAGGAGGCAGTGAGAGCTCCAGTGCACTCCCCTCTGCAGGAGGTTCAAGGTTGATGAATGCAGCTGACTTCGGTTGGCTTTTCCTATCTCCTGGGTGCCCTGTCTTCTTCTAAAAAATAAATCTTCCAAAAAGTCAGGTCACAGCTTTGGATTAAAGAAATTTCCCATTTATATTTTCATAGAAATATCATCTGTAGGTTGAAAGAGTCAATCCTCCCGTTCCCTGTAATTAAGCGGGAAGATGAATTAGTAATTGTTTCCAAACATAAGCATTAAAACCATAAATATGCCTCTATGGTGAAGTTTTCCTTTTGGAAAGGAAGAAGTAACAAAATCTAAATTAAATTAAAGTGGTGTTCTGGGAACTACAGCTCAATAATGTAATTAGACAACGTAAGTTTTTTTTTTTTTCTTCTAGGCTCTTAGTCTAAAACACAGACTTTAGAAAAGCACAGGATCATGTTAGAGTCGAGTTCAATATTCCAGCTTCCCAAATGCACAGCCAGCGCACTCTGCCTTTAAGGTATCTCTCGTCTGATCATCGCGCCTGTTTCTCGTCTCTGACACGGTTCTGTGTAACTTTCAGGAGCAACAGCCCCATTTAGAAGCTGGCAAGTGTCCGTTTTGAAATTGAGTCATCAAATGCACACAGCCTTCAGGAGGCTCCTCTTTTCATGAGAACAAACAAAGGGAAATGTTTTTTTTTTAGTACAAAAATCCCTTTTTAACAAATACAGAGCTTGTATCGCACGGCAGGGCTGCCCATGTCCGCAAAGCCCTGCTTCTTTCTGGTGGCCCTCAGAAGCAAGCTTTTCATTGCGCGGCTCGTCCAGGGAGAGAACATCTGCTGGGCTAATGAGCTATCCTGCAGCCTCCTCTCCCGCAGGCGAATCCCCCAAAGCACAATCTTGAATCAGACACCGTAAATGCCAAAAAAAAAAAAAAAAAAAAAAAAAAAAAAAAAAAAAAAAAAAAAAAAAAAAAAAAGGGGAAGGGAGAAAATGAAAGAAAAAAAAAAAAAAAAAAGGCAGGGTCAAGAAAGCCAAGTTAGCAGCAGCCCAATAATCATAGCTCACGTCTGTCTTTAGTGAAATTGTGCGCTTGAAGATGTTCATCCACGTGGTTAATTTCTAAGCTCGTTCCTTCACGGCCAAGGTTCTGTTTTGAGTGCCGCGTCCACTGAGCACCCTTCCCGCGGATATTAATGCAATAGATCATTATGGCAGCCGCCTCTTAAATATACCGATGGCAACCTTGACCAGGAGCTGATTAGAAAGGGCAGGATTAAGGAGCGTTCTCTTTTCGTCGAAAAGTAGAGCATGGCATTGGAAACCCGAAGGCTCCAATTCCTGTCCTGGTACTAATTTTCCCATGCTTTACGCTGTCACTGGTGAGTCCGGCAGACATTATTAGGATGCTATGTGACAGCACCTAATAAAGTATGTTGGGAAAGAAATCATTGCTCCTCTTTGCGCTGATGATCTTTTGGAGAAATACAGTACTGGAGATTACAGGAGGTGCAGGCTGCAAACACTGATGATACTCTGAGCAATTCATCATCAGCCAGCAACTTGCCAGTGATCTACAGCTACAATGGAATCGCTTCCAGGAGGGACAGCGATGGAGAGTCTGTCTTATTCATGTTAGCAAAGATGTTTCTGGGAGGATAGTTTATTTATTGGATGCTTTAAATTCCTGAACACAATTTTAAGACATCGCAGGTCTCTGTACAGTGGGGTGCGTTCTCTCCTCAGAAGCGGCCAGCACAGACTGTGGTTTCATGATGAATTGGTAGGATTTGAAAGGCCAGGGGAGTATTAGCAATGGTGGGGTTAACAGAGGCAGCTCATTTTAGAAATCTGGTATTTGAGTTTTTCAACATTATCCAAAGTAGGTTCGCCACATTCTTTTGAACAAACTCTCCAGTACAGAGCAGATGGCTTCTCTATTAACAACCATTTGCATTTAACATATTGCAATGATTTATGTACCACATGCCACTGAGCAAAGCAAAAGCATTCAATAACAACTAATTAGTTGAGTGTAAAGACACATAGCTCAATGGACATAGCCCTCTGTAAACTGTGTTTTACATGTTCTATAGTTTACTGTTTTATTTATGCAAAGCGGTTAAATCTGAACTCCTGTGGTTATGGTAATGCCTTTGAAATTATGGTTCTATTAATGGTTCAGTCATCCCTTTTTCCATTTTTTAAAAATTTTACTTGGGAGTGTTAACGTTTCTATGATAGAATTTCCCTAGACAATGATTGGTCAGCTACCTTTTAATTTTAAGTAGTAGAATCCTTGGAAGTTACTCCAAAATGCTTCTTTTAAGACACCCATTTTGCCTTTAAAATAGTTAATACTCTATGTTGAATGGATGAAAAATAAGACTGCTAATCCAAAAGTGATTTACAAAGAATGGCCATTTTAATCAGGTTTTAAAAGTCATATTTATTAACAACATGATTCCTTTTCAATTTTATCTTTTCGGTAAATTGTATACTGTATTGTTCAGACATAATTTTTTTTTCTTTCCTGCTAAAACCTCTAAATTCCCTCACAATTCACAACTGGATGTGCTTCTTAAGAAATTCAGTGACTTCTCAAGCTTCCCAGGACACAGAGACTTTGCTGCCTTAAAGAAGATTCCTAAAGCTAGAAGAGAAATAGGACTAAAAATTGCATTAGTTATTGCATTCTATAGAAAAGAAGGCCCAACACTTTCTCCCTACAGAAACCTGAGGCATTTTCTTTTCCTTTGTACTGACCAACAGGGTGAATGGTTATTACGATACTGTCACCATGTGTCAAGGTGACAATGTTGGGACTGTAGAATGAACCAATGAATCTTTTATAAGTGTGATTTCCATTCTCAAGAGCAGTCCATGCAAAATGTCAAAGGAGACCATCCATCATCCATGAGGATAAATGCATGTCTGCAACCCAGAGGAAATGGGGTATAATACAGCTGCATTTACCCAGGGCTCAAGGAGCAACCTTTGAAAACTGAACTTGCTCTTCTTTCTTTGTAATTTCCAGTTGTAATTTCATGGGGATTTCTATCAATACAGAACTCTGGAAGTACAGTAATGTTAATTTTAGCCTGCTGAGATCTTTAAAGGGGAAGGAAACAATTAAGACAGATAAGTGCACATTAATGAAGGTACAGAAGAGTATGAATTATATATTAGTCTAAATATAAACTCAATCCATGAGTATAGGAAAGTGGAAAGAGTAAAGGTAGAAAAATATCCTATGGTTAGGGTTGATAAGGTCACTGTGTAGTGAGGCTAATATAAAAAATAACAATGAGAACAAAACAAGACTCTTATTCAGAGTCATAATATTCAGGTGTAGCTACCATTAGTGGGGCCCATGGTAAAAACCACCATTTATTTAAAATATGCTTGAGTCTTTTATATGTTTATAATCTTGAAAATAGCTTATCAATATCATTCGTTCCTTTCTATAGAGGAAGGGATTGAAACTCTGAATTATTTAAGTTATACAATTTTTCTCCAGCTTATCAAGTAGCTAAGAGAAGAGCTAGGATTTTTGCCGAGATCTGACTGGCATAAAGCCACCCTCTCCTACTTTTTTTGTGTGTGAGCCACAGTTGATTAGCAAATAATATGCCACAACCTGATATTTTCTTATTTTAGTTTGAATGAAAAACTTACCTGTGTTATGTAGTTTCCTCTGGCATCTTATTTTGGTAGTAAAATAATACTGGAATCTTTACATATGCTGTTGTTAGTAGCAAAATCTAATAGAATAATCAATATCAAGGACAGGAACAAATAATCAAATTCTAAAGAAGTCTCTCGATCCTAACGCATCAATACTAAGCAAATATAAAATGTGTAACCCTGAGAGATATCCTTTTGCTTCTGCAGGACTCATGTTTCCCATAAATAACATTTATATTTAATGAAAACAGGATTAACTTTGTATTGAAAATTGAGCCTGTCATTCAGTCTGATTAAACAACATGCAGCCTTGCAAATCCACACTTGACTCAATATTTCTGTGTGTCTGAAACCAATTGTACTGTGAACAAGTTCTCTGGATATATCAATGTTAGGAAAAGGAGGAGGAAAATGAGTAAATATGTATATAACATATATATATGTATAAAATGTGTTATATATATATATCTATATATGGGCTTTAGATATTTTTAATGATATTTTGTTAGTGAGTCAACCATTTACAATGATTACTAGTGGCAGTTTCATACAGTATCACTGAAAACAGGGAGTTGTTTAGTAATAGCCTTGGTAGAGAGGAGAATATCAGACTGTACTCAAGGAAGTTTCTCTCCTCCCAGAGGTATGGGTTGCTCTTCCTTTCTGCTGTTGCCACAGCAACCTTATGCACATCTTTATCACTGCACAGATCAAGCTCCTTTGTAATTCTCCTCTCGAAGTGTCTCCATGGTACTAGTACCATGGCACTAATACCATAGTACTAGTACCATGTCTCCATGGTACGAATAGTTTCAATCGATCATTGCTGTTTCCACAATAGAACTATATTACAGCATATCTCTGATTTTCCTTGGCTTACTTTTTGTATATCTTTACTCATTAGGAGATTTACATATTTTACATTTTCTGTACCGCTGAGGTGAAGAACCTGGTTTCCATGCTCTCTTTAGATATCAACATTCACATTTCTCCATAGGCTTTAGCTTATCATCTCAGTGCATCCCTGAGAAAAAAGCAGAAGCTCAACTCTCAAAGAGTGTGGTCTGTTCTCTCCTGGGACTCACAGTGGCCGGAGAATTGGCCAGAGCTTGTGGGAACCGAACACTGGAGAGACCTTAGTGCTGCCAGACACCTGGCTTTGCTGCAAGGAGCACCGGGGTCTCTTCATCTACTCTCCCCTCTCTACAGACGCCATGAGGTTAGGCAATACAAGTGTTTCTGAGATGATCATGAATGAGATTTCTCAACTGACTCACTGTTCGTGGGAAATAAATGCACCATGCTGTTGGTGTTCTCCTGCATCTTCAATATTTCCCAGGAAACATTGCTCCCTCCTCTTCTTGCCCTCCCTCCCTTCTTCTTTCCTTCCTCCCTTCTTCTTTCCCTCTCTTTTCTTTAAAAAAGCACTTTTCCAAGGAACATGAAACACCCCAAATACATTTTTGTAATGTATTCTTGAAACCCAAATCCTGTTTTCCGTGCTTATGTTATTGGAAGACTCACTAGAGGGTCAAACTATTGGACAACATCAGTTATCGGTGGTGTGCACACATTCAGGTTTAGATGCAGGAAGAAAATACTTTCTGGGTGGGATAGTGTTATTAGTAATGCTAGGGCTTCAATCAGTACTCACGAGAATTATAGCCATCTACTTGGTTCTAAAAGAGTATGTGTATTTGTATGGGCATTAGCTGTAAGATAGGAACTTAATTCTTCTGTAAATCACCTAGAGGATTTTTACTATATTCACTAACAAATTCTCATATCTAAATATCTTCTTTATTCCTTTTAAATTGAAATATGATGAGTCCCCTTTAATCTTAAATTGGTTCCTCTCTCAATTTCTAAGATATTCTCGATTGTATCATCATTCTTTTGATTCCTTAGAATGAAAATTTTGCTCTAGGAATTGTGATCCATATCCTTAACTTCTCATCATCTATTTAATGTTCCACATACATGTAAGATACATATTGGTTCATTTACTTAATGTCCTTATGTTTTATGCTCTATCTTTAATAGGTATACAGTATCTACCTACATTATAAATTTTATTATAAAGTGTTATAATTTGTCTTTCTTCAAGAATGAAAAAATAGATTTACTCATGTATTTTTCATTTTGAGGGGTCTCCATTGCATCTGAAATTGTAATCTTCATTTGGTATCATTTCCTTTTAGTTTAAAAAGTGTTTGTCAATATTTTCTAGTGTTTGTCTTCTGGTGATAAATTCTCCCTCTTTTATCCATGAGCGTCTTAATCACTTTTCATTTATAAAAGATAATCTTGGGCAGGGGATTTAGCTCAGTGGTTCTGGTGTTTGCCTGGTAAGTGCAAGGTCCTGAGTTCAATCCTTGGTACCACACAACACAGTGCGAGGTGTGGTGCCTCACGCCTGTAATCCCAGCACTCAGGAGGCAGAGGCCGGAGGATTGCTATGAGTTTGAGGTTAGTGTGGGCTACATAGTGAGTTCAGGGGCATTCTGAACTACAAAGCAAGACCCTATCTAAAAAAAATAAAAATAAGAGAATCTTACTGGATATAGAATTGTGCAATGACAGTTCAGTCTCCCTCTCTCTCTCTCACACTCTCTCTCTCTCTCTCAACTATAAAGATGCTCTACTGTCTTCTGGTCTTAGTTATTTCAATACATATATCTTTTTTCTCTTTGTCTTTATCATTGCACATAGGTGGCTTGTTTATGATATGCCTAGGGGTTGTTTGATATCTACCTTGTTTCACTATATCTTATACCCTTGGGAAATTTTCAGACTTTCATTCATTCATTAAATGCTTTTGCTTCCCTTTCACTCATTTTTTCTTTCCATAACTTCTACTATACATGTATTAAACATTTTAAATATTATTCTCAGCATTTCTGGCATTTGGTTTATTTTTCCTATCTTCTTTATTAATGTTCTTCATATCAGACACTCTCTTCAGATCCGTCTTTAAGTTCATTGACTTCTTTTAAGCTCCAACAAATTCTTAAATTCATCCAGTGAAATGTTACAAAAAATGATCCAGAGTGTATAATCTTCTGTATGATAATGTTTATCTGGTTTCCTACATATCATTTCTATTTCTCTGCAGGTATTTTATGTCTCCCTGTTTTGAAATCACATGCTCTTACATTCACCAGCACAGTTGCAATAGCTAATGTGTAATTCCTGCATGCTAATCCCAGCATCTGTTGGGCCCATGTTATTGCTCTCAGTTTTCTTTTCTTTTCTTTTTTTTTGCAACATATGGCTCATCATTTTCTGTTTTCTCAATATTTTGAATTGTTTGGGGCATTTTGAGGTTTACTACGTAGAGGAGACTTTATGTTCTTGGTTTTGTTAATGCATAATAGTTTATCATGGATTATCTATGGAATAAAGTCATAATTTGGTCTTGTGATAAAGATACTCCACCACTATGACATTTGTCTTTAAACTCACTACATCTCCTACTATATTTTCTCCTCTACACAGACAATCACCTCAAGGGTAGAACAATGTACTTGAACAATTCTATTTTCAGTTTACTAGATGCTGCCTGTTTTGTTCTCAGTGTTCTCTTTCCTCTAATTAGACCCCTCACCATGAAGTCTATTTCACTCAGAAAACTTCTTAACATCTCAAAGGTTACAGTTAAAAGCTATAAAGAATTAGATAGAAAGGATGGGAAAGACAGGAAAGGCACATGAATACAACTCATAATTACCTTCATACTAAACCACCTCATCTTTGACAAAGGAGCCAAACACCCTCAATGGAGGAAAGATAGTCTTTTTAACATTTGGGGCTGGAAAAACAGGACTTCAACCTGCCAAAGACCAAAGCTAGACCTATCCCTTTCATCATGCACTAGACTAAAATCAAAGTGGATTAGAGACCTAAATATTAAAACAGAAACTGCGGCAAAACAGGTAGGTAGACAAGTCTTGGAGATATTGGCTTAGGAAAATACTTTATTAATAAAACTTATGCAGTACAAGAGCTAGCAGAAAGAATCAACAATTGGGTTCTCATTTTATTAAAAAGCTTCTGCACAGCAGAGAAACCACCATCAGAGCAAAAAGATAATCAACAATAAAAAATTGTTACCAGCTGTTTCTTACACAAAGGGCTACTATCTAGAATATATAATAAAACCAGCCCCCTCACTTTAAAGACCCAATTAAAAAAGGGGCATCTGAAATGAATAGACACTTTTCAGAGGAAGAAGTAAAAACAGCCAAGAAGCATATGAAGAAATACTTGACATCACTGGTCATTCGAGAGATGCAGATGAAATCAACACTGAGATTCCATTTCACTCCACAAAGAATGGCTGCTATCTCAAAATTAAACAGCAACAAATGCTGGTGAGGCTGTGAAGAGAAAGGAACACTTTTCCACTGTTGATGAGAATGTAGACTGGTAAAACCACTGTGGAGATCAGTCTGGAGATTCCTCAAAAAACTAGGATTTTCCATTAGACCATACTATTCCTTTGCTAGTTATAGACACAAAAGAATTAAAAAGTTAATATCATAGTGACTTATGTGCACCTAGGTTTATAGCAGCTCAGTTTATGATAGCTAAATCTTGGAAACAACCCAAATGCTCATGAACTGGAGACTGGATAAAGAAGATGTGGGTTTTAAAAAATAAAATGGAGTATTACTCTGCCTTAAAGAATGATAAGTTTGAGTCCTTCATACTCAAATGGATGTACCTCGAGGACATATGCCTAAGTGAAATAAATAGGCCACATACAGTGCTGGGTGTGGTGACTCAAACCCACCAGCAATCAGTACCACATAGATGTGTAAATACCCTATTTTTTCTCTAGTATGAGAAACTGAAGATGTAAATAAGTTCTAGAATATATGATAGATATTGTGAAATAGAAAATATTCAAAGGGAAAAAGGGGATAGGTGTAAGTAAAGAAGGGAAAGAAAAAAGGAAGCAAAACATGTATATGGGGGTGGAGGTTTGTAGGGTGGGCAAGGAAATGAGAAAAAAATGAGAATTAAATCATGTCATTTACTGGTATAAATCTGCAATGTTGAGTGTGATAATGATGTGTATTAAAATGTACCAATAAAACCAATTAAAAAATTTTTTTTGAGACAGGGTCTTGCTTTGTAGTTCAGGCTGGCTCTGAGCTCACTATGTAGTCCAGGCAAGCCTCGAACTCAGCAATCCTCCTGTCTCTGCCTCCCGAGTGCTGGGATTACAGGCGTGAGCCACCACGCCCGGCTAAAATTTTAAAAATATAAAATTTAGGGGCCAGAGATTTAGCTCAGTGGTTCCAGCGCCTGCCTCACAAGTGCAAGGTCCTGAGTTCGATCCCTGGTAACCACATACAATACTGGGCATGGTGACCTATGCTGACCAGCAGTCAATACCACATACCACAGTGCAGGGCATATATATGTATATATATATATATATATATATATATATATATATATATATATATATAAAATTTAGAAACATTAAAAAATTAGAATGGTATTATCTAAGGACAGGAAAGACACATGAATATATCACATAATTATCTTCATTGTATTAGTATTTTAAAATCTCTTTTTGCCACTATTGAATACATAATATAATTAACTTGAATAATTGTTGTAGAGTTATATGCTTAGAAAAAGCTCAGCAGATAAACGCTCTTCAGTTTGGCCATTACTTCCTCTCATGTCCACTAGCTTAAACTCTTTGCAGCCTCAACTGAACTATATCAATATTGAAAGTTCTCATTTATAAATTATAAGATACTTTAAAAACATATGTGAACCTGTGAGGAAAGTATCACTCAAAGATAATTTTGGTGGGTATAGTGACATTGTGCTTTTACTTTGTGTTGCTCGAAGGTCAGCAGAAAAGCCTTCTTCTTTTCTGAAATTCTCACCAGAGGGGAAAATGAAGAGTCATTATTTTAGGTTTTGAAAGATTAACTAGACAAATAATAATGCACTGGGTGCTGTGGTATTCATTTATGCAGAAAACCTATATTGCTTTGATTCCTGAGGCAGATAAATTTTATTCTTTAAATCTGGAAATTGGTTGAAGCCTGGAGATTGTAGCTCTGATTTATCTGGATGAATTGGTATAACCCAGGACACAAGGCCTTGCTCTAATTCCTTTGCAGTCTTATGGGGAGGGGGGGCATTCAAAGGTAACTAGCTACAGGGTGTCTAAGGGTATGGATACTCCAAAGGGTGGTTTACGTGCTACTCAGAGGGGTATTCCACAGTTATTTGCTCATCCCTTCTGTAAATATTGATTGAATCTCTAGTATGTGCTAAGCCTAGTTCTAGGCACTGGTGACAGACCACTGAATAAAACACAAGTCCCATCTGGGTCTAGATTCTAGAAATACAACAGTATTATTTTGGGCAAGTCACTTAACTATTCTGTTTCATATCTTAAAGAGAGTGAGTTAGATTAAATTGTTTTCATGATTTCTTTGTTCTAACAGAAATAATTTTGCAATGTTATGACTCTACTTGGCATATATTTCTGCCTGTACAAATCCAGTGCAGGAGTTCATCATGCTGTCTCTTCCCAACCTGCCAAATCTGTGACCTCAGACATCTCCTGGTCCACCCTCCCCCATCTGTTCCCTGTAGCACTGGAAGACCTATAATTATACATGGAAGTAACCAGTGTGTTGTAACAGCTTTGCTTCCCTGACATTCTGGTAGCACCAAATGGATAAAAGCAGATAGGACGGCAACACAATTCCTAGCCAAGGTGATATCTCTTAGCTACATACAGTATTTTGTTGTACTAGGCTTCAATTCACTCTTCATCAACAGGAGGAAAAGAACTGCAACCTGTATTTAAGTAAAATTAGCTGTGTGTGTGTGTATTCTCATTTTTCTTTATTTTTATAATAAGAATTTCAATGGCTTATAAACAGGAGAAATAGAAAAACTTCAGCATTTCTGTTTATCTCAAAATGCACCAGATTGAACCACTTGGCATTTCATTTTTCATATCTTTTCTTGCTCTTTTGTAAGAATTTCTCTAGCTTAAAAATAAAACAATAAAACTCTCTAACAGTATTTAATTTTCTATATTCTTAAAGAAAATTAGTACCCCCAAGGTTAAAAAAACACAGCAGAAGTTAAGAACAAACAAAGAAGAAAGCAAGCAAGCAAGAAAAAAAGAAAGAAAAGAAAAGAAAGAAAGAAGAAAGAAAGAAAGAAAGAAAGAAAGAAAGAAAGAAAGAAAGAAAGAAAGAGAAAGAAAGAAAGATGCTCCTTATCAAAGCAAGTGCTCACCTACAATGGTCTCATTTCTTTCATGTAATGTACCAACACTGTAGAAGATTGTTAGCTAAAATTGACCTTGCTGTGATAAATCAATCTGTTCTTAGCATGTCAAACAGTCTACACACACAACTAGTTTTCTTATATTGCACGGTGAGTCCTATGATACTGAAGCTTGAAGTAGCATGTATAGTTATTTTTGGATGATTGAGTTGGGGAGGCTTTTCCTTTTATAAAAGTGGAACTCTTTTTTTTTTAACTGTAAGATATTTCAGAGCCTTTCATATACTAATAAGCATTGTGATTGTCCTAGCAGGAAACGATGTGAAGACTTTTCAAGTGTGTCTGACCATCAAGTGGGGTTATTCTGACCACCAAGTATAGTAATTCTGTGGAAGTTTACTCAGGAAAACGTTCTTAGCTCATGGATAGGAGACTGATTTTAGTAGCTGGGACCAGCTCTGAGCTTATTAAAAATTCTGCACATAACTAGAGCTAAAACCTGTTTCTCTTGAGCCATGGCCTGTGCTCTATTCTAAAATAAGATCAGCAATGACCTTGTAATTCCAATGATTTGTCCTCTATGCTCTTGATTTATTTCTAGTACAACATCAACTGTCCTAGCCACAGTTACACCACAAGAAAAAGACATAATACTTACTGTAAGTCAGTACACTCTGCTTTGGGATCTTTTGGTCAAGGGTTTGATAAAACTGCTCATCACATATTTAGCTGTCTCTCTGCTCAGTCAGTGCTTTCCAAGTGGAAGCTCAACAACAAATTTTTCCAATAGAAGAGATTTAAAAATTTTCCTTTCCCTATTTGCCACCCAATGATTAACCTTTTCAGAAGTTTCCCTGCCTAAAAAAGGGAGGCAGAAGTTTAAATGTAATGTGGTCAGGTCTGATTAAATTAGCATTCTTGGGTCTATGATTGACTTACTGAGTTGAAAATGAGAGATATATTACAATAGAATCAATACATCAATTTGTACATTCAAAGGACAATGATGAAAATATTAACAGTTTTGATCTTGTATTTGAAGAACAAATGGGAATTATTCCCTCCCCTCTCTTTCTCCCTCCCTTTCCCTCCTGTCCCTCCCCTCCCTTCTCTCTTCTTCTCAGCTTTCTTCTTTTCTCTTCCTCTCTCCTCCCCTCTCTTCCTCTTTCTCTTCCTTCCTTCTGCTCCATTTCCTTTTCCTTACCCCCCTTTTGCTGCTCTCTCTATGTTAACCAGAGTTGTCTAAAACTCTTGAGCTCAAGGGATCCCTGTGCCCAAGCCTCCTGAGTGGCTAGTAGAGGCACATGTCATCACACTTGACTGGGAATTGTTTCTTTATTGAACCATTGCAGGTAGATCCACAAAAACTTTTTCTTATGCACCTGCCTGGAAAGTGCAAAGTCCTGAGGTTGATCCCCAGTATTAAAAAAAAAATTTCTTTTACATTAATTGTCAGCCAATGATCATGATCTTGGAACGTTTCAGGAAATGCCTCTGATCCTAGGAACATGAAAACCAGCAAGACCGTTGTTAGGAAATGCCAGACACTGACTCAGGAGAAAGAAGATGCTTCCTCGAGGCCAGCAGAAGAGCTGAGTGCCTTCGTGTTTCCACTGTACATACAGATGCAACCCACAGGTAGCTGCCTATGTAAAGTTAAGTGAAAGAGAAAAATATTTGACTTCTTAATTATGTGATACTTTGCCTATGTGTCCTATTTCGAAAAAGAAGATATCTTCCTTTAATGACCTTTAATTCTTCTAGCTTGAAGAATCTTTGACACTGGGGAATTAAGTATAAAGAGACAAATTTTTAAACTGAGTTGTTTTCCTGCATATTAATGAAATTTATAATTTAAATGAGGAATTGTTGGACACATTCTTTGCTTATAATGGTAGAGAGCTCAAAGGAAAATGAGCTGATTATGCATATATTCTCTTTATAATGCAAGAAATTCTCAAGGATTTAAAAATATGCTCCAAATCAGAATGGCCCTCACTTGTCCAATTAAAATGGGTGCATATCATAAATCTTTATTCTAAATATTTCCAGTGGAGCTAAGTAACAGTGTTTTTATGTTTTTCATATTTTTAAATTGTGGCTATTAAGCTTTTCATTTGAATATTCTTATTTACTGGACTCCCTTTAAAAGAGGAACAAATTAAATTTTTGATGGTGGAATAGTGAATACTCATTTAGCTTAGAAAAAAGACCTGGGGGATGAGATTATTGACTATAAACTCACAAAATTGTGTAATAGGAAAGACAAAGCACATTTGTTCTAGGGTTCCAGAAAGGAGAATGAGGACTGTTACACGGAAGTTAAAAGGAAAAGCAGATTGCCCGCACTTGAAAGAAGTCTTCATAAAAGAAATTTATGGTCTCAAAGTTTATCCAACAAAATATGCAACTTGCTTTAGTTTTTAGTGATATAGCTATCAATAAATATCTATGGAGAAATATGATAGACATATTAATATCCAACCAATTCTGGTTATTTTTTCTTCTCTCAAAATTAAGAGACTAACATCATAACTTGATTCTAATAGTAAAATACCTAGATCTCACATACTAAGACAATTTGGCCCAATAGGGTATCATAATCTTGACACAAATGAAATAGACAAACACATAAAATCCTGTTGTAATGAAATAAGGAGCAGCCAAAAAATGAGGGAACATCTGAATCCCAGAATATTCCCCCAAGGGCAGAATCCTAAGATTTGTTGATTCCTTCCTGCTATTCAAAGATGGCTCCTTTGGGGACCATGGTGGTCTATTACATCTACTGGGCCCACTGGAAGCTGGAGTCCCCCAAGGGCATACAGCTTGGAGCAAAATTATAGTTTGCAAGTAGAACCTTGCTTTTGTCACTGTGTTATGTATGTGATGTTAGAAAAAAATATTAGGAGCCGGGGATTTAGCTCAAGTGGTATTGTGTCTACCTTGGAAGTATAAGGGCCAGAGTTCGATCCCTGTTCCACAAAAAAAAGAAAAAATTAGGAGACTTCCTCCAGTCTTCTTATCTGTAAAATAGGATTAAATGTCATCATTCATGAAGATTAAGGGAAATAAAGCAGTTGACAAGATTTTATAAGCTGAACGTTATACAAATGTAAAAGCTATTTCTTACATATTAATGGGGATTACTTTAATTTACATATTAGGATTACTTTAACTCCTTTCCTGCTCTCTGATTTTTCTACTACTTGGATTATTTCTCAATTTCCTTCAGAAATTTCCTTTAAATGACAGTACTTCCCTGGGTTCTGTGAATGTGCTACAAGTAGCCATAGTCATTTGCAACTGTAAGGGACAGAACTTTATTTCCTCAGTGCCACCCACTATCTACACTTCAACTGCCACACATAAGATAATTTCCTAGTTTTTTTTTTGTTTTGTTTTTTAATCTCAAACTGCTTTCTGCAATGCTTTCCCTCAGTTTTTGGTGACAGTTTGCTTGGTTAGCAAGTCTTCCTGATCCTATGAGTAAGTCTCAAACCACTGTCATCTGATGGCTTCTGTGGAATTTGGAGAGCTCCTCTGGACTCTCCATTTGGGGATCAGGGCTTGCTTGGGGTTATAGTCGCTGGACAGTTAGGCAAGGTTACGGCTTTACAGTCTGCAGGGTCATACTGCCATGGTCTCTCTTGTCATTGCCTTAAAAATCTCTTCCATCTGCACTGAAAATCCATATAGTGTTCAATTTTTACGATACAAGACTCTGAGAGCGAGACGTAGGTGTCCTTTAGTGCTTCTCGGAGAAGCTGAAGGTCCACAGGGAGAAGATGGAAAGGCATCTCCTGAGCCTCTAGTCCCAGACCATTTGGAGTGACTTAACATGCTTAGCTGTTTTCACACATAATTTGTTTCCCTAGAATATCCAGTCTGTTCTGGCTGCTCATTACAGCAAAGCACACATTTCAAATCACCGTACATACCTGACATTCTCATCAGAGATTTTCCTAGCCTTCCCGCATTGAAGTAGTAGCTCTTTCTCTGCAATTGCATTCACTCCACGCTACAGTTTAGCTATGATTAGAATATGCCCCCCAACGGTTCATGTACTGAGGTTTAAACCACAGCTGAGGCATTAAGGAGGTGAAATGATTAAAAAAAATTGATCCGTGGTATTTAGAGATGAGGCTTTTGGAAGTGAACTGGGTTGAGTACAGTTACTTGTTAGACCTCCCATGATTGGTGATTGTGTAAGCAAGAGAGAGACCAGAAGCATCCATACATGCCCTGCGTTACACCATGCCACGTCCTCTGCTGCCCCAGTGAGAAGCCTGTTGCCTTTTGAACTATGAGCTAAATAAACCTGTTCCCTTTACCAACTTCTCAGCTTCGAACCATTCATTGTAGCGAATAAACATGGAGGATCACTTTACCCACGTTGTCATCTTTGTTTTACATGTCTATGCCCTTTCTGGATGTGAGATCTTTGAGAGCAGGAACCGTGCCTCCCTTGTCTCCATCTGTCCACATCTAAATCAGCATATGTCCCGGGGTGAAGATTAAGTGTTTATTGATGACAGAAAAGATGAAGGTGTTATAGAAGCAGAGTCTGTTAAGGGGTAGTGAAGCCCAGCCTCACTCATCAGAACTAATTGGAAAAGAATGAATCTCATCCAAGCTCTGTGCTTTAAAAGTGTCTCGCAGGATGTCTCTTACATGAAAGGTGAAAAGTAAATATTTTGGTAGATTTATAGGAATTGTGGCTGAAAAAGACAGTTGGAGAACTTGTAGGAAAACTGATAAGCCTTTTGTAATTAGCAAGTCACTTTTGCATTACATGATTTTTCAAGCACTTAGAAAAAATACACTGCTGTTTTTATATTTTTAAACATCTTCAAGTGCTCTCGGTCACCTGAGATCAAAAACTTTTGCACTAAAGATTTAGAAACTTTGGTTCAAGAATGGGATGTGAGTTTCACCTGGTCCCAATTACAGTACATACCAAGGTGGTGCCTTTCACACAGTAGGAGCTTGCAAAGGTAAGTTAGACTCCTAAGCGTGAGCCTGAAGGGGCCTTTCTCACTCCAGCTCCCACGAGGGTGGCCATGTCCTGCCTGTGCCAGTCCTGAAATCAGGTGTGGCACCTGATTCAGGACAGTGTGGTCCTGAGGGGGCAGAAGCTAGGTGAAAAGGTGAGTTTTTGGAGTGGAGCCTCTGTGCTAATGCTCTTCTTCGGTCCTTCCTTTCACAGTAATGAATACTAAACCCAGAGCCTTCACTCTTAAGCTACATCCCAGGTCTCTTTCTTTTTGATTTTGAGGCAAAGTCTCGCTAAGTTTGCCAGGCTATGCTCCAACTTGAGATTCTCCCGCTCAGCCTCCTGGACTGCTGGGATTACAGATGGGTCCCACCATGTGCAGCTACGGGCCCATTTGTTAAGTTAAGCAATGAGAAAGCAAAGGCAAAAGTTACTCATAATTTCTCTTCTGTTAAGGAGGTACATCCCAAGATTGCCAGTACCTGCCTACAATCCCAGATAGTACAAAGCCCATATGTATCTACTATGTTTATATATATATATATATGATTGGTAAATTAGGCATTTTTGCTAGTTTTTAACAAAAACAACTGAAAATAAAAGCACGATTATAAACATATTATATAATAGGATTTATATGAAACTTACAACTGCTTATTTCTGGAATTTTCCTTTTTATATTTTGTATCTTCACAACTAAAACTATGGAAAACTATCTTCAAATAAGGACAGAATACTGTCTTTATGATTCTGACAGTCAACTAGCTGTAAAGCAGCCTGAAGAGACACTGTAAGGCACAAGAAATGGAGAAATACAATTATTGAGAAAAGCACTGACGATTTACCTTTGGGAATAATTTGTAAAAGGTGAGTAAAAGATGTTGAATAGTTTGATAGGTGAGAAAAAGACTTTGAATTCTGTTTTAAAATTCTTGTGAAAACATTATGTCTATAATCTTAGGTCCAAACCCAGGGAATTGATAAACTTCTGTTCTGAGCATATTGCCAGATACTCATTTATCTTTCAGACTTAAACATTATTACAACATATCACATGACTTCCCTGAACTGTTCACCTCAAACAATACTGAGTGTTTATGTAATACACCCTAATGAAATCCAGGCCTCTGAAAAGCAAAATGGTCAGCTTTTTAATTAATTTAGTTATGGAAGCTTAGAAAGAAACAATATACTTAAAAATCAAAGCTTTCAATTGTGCAGGCAAGAAATGTTCGGGACGGTGCCTGCATTTAATGGCTTTTGAATTTATCCTCCTGCCCCTCTGAAAAGATATTCAGAACAAACATCTTCTCTTCATCTCTCGTCTCACCCTTCATCTGGGTAGGTTTTATTTATGCACTAGACGACCTTTTTGGCCATTAGAACCATCTTGCTTCGGCAGTTAATTAACACAAGTACCATAATTTAATACAGTTAATGCTACTTGATGCCCTTTAATGTACCTTCCATTAGTGATATTATTGTAGTATTACCCTGTAAATTAAAATGAGATCAAGCCTAAGAGAGCTGCTCTTTAATTAAGGTACTGGCACACTGCATTTGTCTATTATTCACTAGAGAAAATCACCCTGATTTACTGAAGCAGGACATCCATAAGTCCGAATTAGTCCATGAAGATTATCAGTTTTATTGAACAGTGTAAGTGCCATGGAGTCACTGAGATTGCCAATAGCTATGTTTCCTCATTTTCCTCCATTATCTTAATAAATATACAATGAGGAGGAGTAAACAAAAACAAAATAAGCATGTAGCAAAAGAAGAATACATTTTTTATGATGAGGTTAGAGTTTTTGTTACCCATAAAAGAGGTAACAGGTGCATTGTGTCATATTCTTTAAAGAACCTAAATGCTGCATTGCTCTAATGGCAATCAAAACATCAGTTTTATATCAAACAAAGCTAGTCAGTTTAAAACACATACACAATGAAGTTAGAGTTGTGGAATTCACAGTCAATGTAAAAGGTCACAAAATATTTTTGTTCAGCGGGTTAATATTTCAAGATGAAAAGTTCTGAGCTCTGTCTCGATTATGCTGAGGATATTTACATCTGATTTCCATTGCACTCTCTCAAAATAACTCTTATCAATTTCCACACCCGGGTGGGGGTGGTGTGGAAAGTGACAAGGAGGAAAATAATTATCACTGTCAGTTATAGACATGTAGAGGCACGTGACAAGGTATAACCGTCTCATGGGAGAGTAGCTGTGATACAGAAAACAAAGACCTGTTGTATTTTGGAAAGTTTATATTTATGATAGTCGTGAAGAGAAATTTTGAAAATGTTCTTCTAGAAACCATCAGGTAACATTCAGTCCTAAAGCTGATTGGTAGTATAAAAGAAAGACAAGCTAGTCCATTAATCCTACAGAAAGTAAGTTCAAAGGTAAATGATTGTGATCATAATGCATACATAAAATCAGTTAAGAAAAATAACCACAGCAATGCTTGGGCCGAAAGGCCCTGTGAACCAGGCTACTGCTCAACCTTTCCCTTTGGTGGATCCATCATGAGCAAGTCTTCCTTATATAATTTAAGAGCCAGAGACACGCCTGAGCCATCAGGCCTTGCTTCTTTAGTCCCTCCCCTAAGACTAAAAATACTCAGGCCATCTGGTGCAGACTGCAGCACATGCCAGCATTAGTTTTGCCCTGAGGAATCTGGACAGAGTGTGGAGGTGACAGGACAGGACCTCACGGAAGGGCTCACCTCTACTGGACCTTTCTCTTTTGCCCAGCTGCTTCGCATCAGCTTGCAGTTGACGGGTGAACAGGAAAAGACAGTGGAGGTGAGTCCTAGAGAATGGACAAGGGCTACTGCGAGCTACTGAGAACCGCTTAAGTGCAGCTGAAGGACACTACCAGGGTGAAGGGTAGAAGAAAAATGATAATAAGAAGAGATTCTGCATTCGTGACATGCTACCTAGGAGATGGTCTGTCTGCATCCAGAGGAGAATATGTAAAACTGCCTTTGTCCTTAAAATGTATCTTGTAAATAATCAGACGAAAGAGAAGTGAAGATCCAGTGTAAAAGGCCTTGACGGTGGTTATTTCCCAACCAGACAGCTTCTGGAGATTGCCTTCCCAGTGGTAGCACACTGGCTTGCCCACAGCAGCACATGAGAGTGTTTAGGGGAAGTTGATTTATAGCACTGTTTGGGGGCAGATTAGGGATTTCTCAGTCTATCAGGACACTAACCTATGAACTAGTGAACTAAATCTGATTTAGTGAACTAAATCTGACACTATTAATCACACTAAGATTTGAATTCAAATCTCAATTTACTAACATTGGCCTTTACTCTTCCAGTGTTCAGTATGAGTTAGATACCTGTCACTTAATTTGGGCACGGTAGTGTCAGTAATGACATCATTAGTTATTTTCCTGTGTTGAATGGCCCGAAAGATCAGCCAATGGAATTATACCTTTCACTGTCGTGTCCCTGCATGTAATCACTGCACTTCATCATAAACAGCGAACTCATGTTTCAGACAAAACTTCCCCACACCCTACTGTGGTCCCATACTAATATAATGAACTGTTCCGTGTAAACTGGAATCTATACATTCAACACAGATTTACATCTGTCAGTGTTTTTTTCTTTCACAAATATTATCTTATCTATCACTAATATTTTTTGGTTAAAAGCTAGAGATTCTTGTGCCTCCCATGAGGAACACAAAGCCAGAACAAAGAAGATAGTCACTTGTTTCTGCAGCTGAGACCCTGAAGCCATTGACGGCACTCTGAATGGGCCGTACCACACATCCTGTGTGCCACTGACTGATAGGTCTGAGGTTAACAGCAGGGGCTTTGCTTCCTTTTGGCACATCCAGGATGCAACTCTGAAAGACCAGGAAATGGCAGCAGCTCCAGATTCTAGGGCCTGGTCTTCCCTATGGAGGCTGGAAGACATGGACACTGACTCCTGCTTTATTATGTTTAAATTGCATGATTCCTTGCTTAAACCTACATGACAGAGGTAACGTTTATATTCTTATCTTTAGGGTTTTGATTTAAAGCTCTGGCATTTTTAGGGTGATTATTGTTTTGCTAATCTTTTTGTTTCCCCCTCCATTTAAAGTAACACTACTCCTACCATTAGTTCTTCCCATTTCCTCCTTCATGGGCCCACTCTCAACAGCTGGCTATTTTAAACATGGCATAACAAAGCTTATTAAAAACCTCGGAGTTAGGAGATTCTCATCAGTCAAGTGTTTCACTTACATCTCAAAATTCTGAGAAATTCAATTGTGTTTCTAGCATGTCAAAACCGAGTGTAACCCTGGCTATGTGCATTAATGTTCCAACCTTGGTCTGTCTTTAATTCACCTACAAAACAACGGGTGTTCAACTCAAGTGTATATTTTAAATACAGTATATCATTTCAATACAACAGCAGGGACGTTCAAACGAGAGCTTGAGCTGCTTCAATAAATGCTTTGTTTTCTAGATTCTTCAAGGATTGATGTAAGAAATTTAAATAAATATGACATTCATTTCTAGATTCTTAGCCCCCCTTCAGTGATTTATTAAGACAAGCACACAGGAAGCTGTCCAGTCCCAGCAGAGACCCAGCCCCAAACCCCCAGCCCCCTACAGGTGAATCCAGAGACCCAGGCAGAGCTGAGAGGGGGTCAGGTCAGACCTGGTGCCCGAGAGGCCTTCCTCACACCTCGCATTTCAGATTCTTTTGTCTAATACAAAAAGTATTGTCGGGCTGGAGATTTAGCTCAGTGGTTCTAGCGCCTGCCTCGCAAGTGCAAGGCTCTGAGTTCAATCCCCGGTAACCACATACAATGCTGGTTGTGGTGACTCACACCCACCAGCCATCAATGCCTCATACCACAGTGCCTGTCATCCCAGCACTCAGGAGGCAGAGGCAGGAGGATTGCTGAGTTCCAGGCTTGCCTGGTCTACAGAGTGAGTTGAGGGCCAGCCTGAACTACGAGGTGAGACCCTGTCTCCAAAAAAAAAAAAAAAAAAAAAAAAAAAAATAGCATTGTCATTAAAAAAAATGCAAGATATATATCTTTTTCTCCAGCCACTTTCAAAGCAAGTGGCTTTGCTACCTCTGGCTTCATTGCCCTGATGACTTAAAAAACACCTCCTGACCTGGGGAGTTTCCTTGTCTCAGATACCTTTAATGTATTATTTATTTATTAAGGTATTTTTTTAAATATCTAGATCCCTGCCAAGTTGAATGGCAACAGGTCTGGGGCGACAAGTCATTGCTGAGTACAGGGTTGCAGATGCCCTCGGGACCTACTCTTGCGCTGGGCTCCTGAGAGCCAGTGCAGGTGTCCCTCCACAGCTGTGAGGTGAACACACCCGTGTCTCCTGTGGCCACACCCACTCCCAATCAAGGTGGACAGATATTTCCTTACCTTCCTCTCACTTTTATGTCTGAGATTGCATAAAAGTAGCGTGCCAAGTGAAGCTCATCTACAAATATTTCCCCCACGGCTGGTCTCAACAGCCTTATCCTCAGGTCCGTGACTGTAAAGAAATCTCTGAGTTTCTTGGTTGTATCCAGCTGGCCGTAGAGAGAAGCCATGTTCCGTAGCCGAGGTCCAGCAAAGAACGCAAACCTGTCTTTGATTTCAAAGTGGATTATTTTGCTATTTGTGGTATACCCCGTGGAGTACTCTTCTGTGCAAATGATTTCTAAGACTGTGTGCTGTGATAAATCCTTCACGGATTTCGGGTCCATGTGGAAAGCGTCTAAGCAGTCTGTGGCATAATACTGATAAGGTTGCCATGTTCGTCCATAATCAAGAGACTTCTCCAGGATCATTTGGTCTGGACGCCCTGATTCAAAAGTAATAACTATATTGTCTGTGAGCTCAATGGTTTTGCTCCAGGAGAGAGTGATGTTAACCTGGAGAGGCTTGGGGTACTCCTTCCAAGTAGCAGACTGCCAAAACGTGGAGGGATGTCTTCCTTCAAAATCAAACATCAGCTCAGGGGGGTGTGCCAGCTCAGGGGTACTTGCATCACATTCATTATTGCACATGTAGGGGTTGCCCTATGAAAGAAGAGAAAAGAAGGTGCATCAAAACACTCGTTTGACACAAGTCTTGCCATATTGCTATTGCTAGGAGCCTAAGAGAGAAAAAAGTTTTCAATCATCACTTCCATTTGCCCTAGCTGGATTCTTCTATTTAATAGCTTTTAAAGAGCAATATGGTAATTTTCTTGTCTTGCTTCTTTCCATGAGTTTTAAGAAATGAAAACAGTTTATTTATTGCATATGTGTTTGACCCATACTGTGGTCACAGAAGCACAGAGACACGGGGCTACTGTCTAACAGCTCAGTAGGTCTGCTTCCTCTTAGAAAGATGCTAGAGAGAAGCTGCAGGATTTCCTCCCCACCACAAGGACATTCCTTAAGAGCACAGTTCCTTACAAAGGCACTTTCCAAGCAAGGCCTTAGAGTTAGCATTGAATAGTAGACACCTGTGTCTTATTCAGGAAATGATACCCGCATACAATGCTCAGCTGTTCTTGGCTTTGCCTCCAATCCATCATACTTAACTGGCTCCTTGCTTCATAAAGTCTGGTTTTAAAACATTTACTTTATTCACCACAAATCACTGAAATGTGGTACACTCCAGGCTCTGGGGCTTGGTCCAAACATCTGCCATCCTATTAACTAGAGACAAGAGGATTTTTCAGGAAAGGCTTGGGGTTGTGTTCCAAGTTGTCAGGACAAGAAAACTCACTATAGTTATCCCTCAGTCTCCACATCCAGGACCCACTTGGATATCAAAATCCGCATGTGTTCAAGTCTCTGTATAAAATGGCATAGTATATGCATGGACCCTACACATATCCTTCTAATATTTTAAGACTTAAAATGTAAATAATCTTTAGAATACAATACAAATGCTGTGTGGATAGTTGTTATAGTGCACTGTTTAGAGGGTGTTGGCCTGACCGTCAGGCACACGGGAGAGGAGGGGTGAGCAATGCTCAAAGTAGGAGTGCTAGAGAGAAACAGAGTGTGAAACATCAAAAGGTTACAGCAAGTCATGTCTATCCATCTCCTCGTTCATATAATTCAACATAATGCTCAGCACTCGGCAGATTCAAGGTTTGCTTTTATGCATTTTCTGAAATTTTTTCTCAGTATTTTTAATCCACAGTTGATCAACCCATGGATACAGACCCTCTAGACGTAGAGGGCCAACTGTTCTCAATCAGGAAGGTGTCACACACCGAACTTCAGCCACTTAGGTGTTGATTACTCTGTGCCAGTGCATAGGCTGCTCGCTATGGATGATAATGGCCTTCACCACCACCATCATCATCATCATCACAATACTGATTCCTCTGACAAAGGCTACTTCCTTTACAACCCAAACAATAAGCTGGAAATAAATCCCTGTGTCATTTCACAAGATACAATACTGCTTGTACTGCACTAGATGCCTACTCTCAGGTTTTACCCAAAGATTCTTTGGAGAAGGACTGGCTTCCAGATGTATGCTTATTTTGTTTGTAAAGAAATGAATGATATCACTGAGGGTCCACTAGCCAGGCCCCGACTTGTCTGCAGGGAATATGTTCCAAGAATCCCAGTGAATGCTAGTTTTTCCTATATATCCTCACCTGTGATAAAAATTTAATCTACAAATCAGGCACAGTAAGAGATGAACAGCAATAAGTAATAAAAGAATAGAATAATTTTAATAATATAGTGTAATAAAACTTACATGAACCTGGCCATGCTCAGAACATTTGACTGGACTCCTGTTTCTCGTGATGATGTGAGGCGCAGTGGTGTGAATGAATGAAAGCAGCATCGTGACCTGGTGTTAGCTGCTCAAAGGCAAGCCCTGCAGGACGGCGAAGGAGACTGACAGTGTCTGAGTGCGTAACAGAGCGCGTACCCTGGGCAGAGGTGTGATTTGCATCCAAGGCAGGTTAAAGCAGGCCGGCACTCAGAATGATACATCATTTAAACCTACAAAGGGTTTGTTTCTACAATAGTCCAGTTAATATTTTTGGACCCCACGTGAAAATGGGTAATTGAAACACGGAAAATGGCGCTACAGGTAAGGACAGAATTCTGCATTTCTTTCTTTTCCTATCCAGGAATTAGGAGCCTGGGTGGATAAAGAATTGACCCTCTGATATTTTCTTAACCTTTCTTTTGGGCTGACATTTCTTTTCTCTCTGTCATGACCTGTGAGGTTTTCATACCTGTTAGATGCATAAGGTAGCCTCAAATAATGCACTTACACTTTGGGTAGGTGTGGAAGTTCGGTTCCCTGCTGACTCACGTGAAATGCTAGATGAACACTGCGGGGTCGCGGCAGCCTCCTGGGAGGGAGGAGCCCGTCTGCTCCCCGGTCAGCTAATACCCACGCCCTCTCGGCCCCTGAATGCAACTGGATCCCAAAGCCAGCAACAGGGCTGGGAGACTAAAGGACAATCGAGACGAGGCAGGAGAAAGAGGAGAAGGTACATTATTTGAGGAACGGAACTGTATTTAAAAATACACTGCAGAAATCAGTGATAATGGAAATGTTTCTGTACTTCTTTCTCAAATTTCAGTTCCCTATTCCCGATCCCAGCGTCTGTGGCCCTATTTATAGATATCCCCTTCAAAATGAGCTGGGGGGGGGGAGAGTCTCTGTTCCAGGTGGAATAAATCACCGAATTTATTATTATTTAAACCCTGTTAAGCGTGCCAGAGAGCCAAATGTAAAGCTTTGCAAACTGGCAAAGGCTTTTTATGGAGGGCTATAAATATTGTAGAATCTGTCAGGATTTATAAATTCTAAATATATGTAAATGTGCATTTTACTGGAAGGGGTCAGATTTACACAAATCACACCTCCCTTTGAAATTTACTAAAAAATATGATCCTTTTAAAAGCATGGTGGCATGTAGCCATCTGTACCGTCATGGACCTGGATGTTATGAGAGTCACATAGACATGGTGCTTTATAATGTTACATAGTGATAATTACTGTGGGGAAAAATAAAGCCCATTAAAGGAAGATGCACTGGGGGAGGAATGGAAACATAACATCCAGGATGTTATGGACCATCACAGACCAGCTTCCTGCTCATGAAAGTGTCTTCAAGTGAGGTCAGGAATATTGGAAGAAATAGAGTTGGCCCTGTGGAATGCCCAGAACAAGTTACGAATAAAGGTTCCCATTGAGCTGCTTCAAAAGACAGGTTTTGGTTGACTGCGATCAAGGCATACAGAACTTTTCAGCTCAGTGCAAGGTGCTGGGACCACTGCGGGTGGAGACACATCAGGCTGATTCTAGGCACAGGTCAAAACTAGCAAGCGTGTCTTAGAGAATATCCTTGAAGAAATCTCAGAGGCATTTGTTCTTACACTCGATAAAAGGAGTTTGGAAATGTCCAGATGTGAGTGATGTACAACTATGTGTTGGGCACTTTACAGATAACCTGACAATCTCTTTTATTCCTATTTTATAGAGGAGGAAACTGAGGCATAAAAAAGTAGGAAAGACTGTCCCTGAGGTGACATAACACAGTGGAAGACGCATGACCAGAGTCCCTCCAGCTACCTCTGCCCTTCTCTGTGCAACACCCAAATCAATGGAATTTCTTGTGTTGTCCTGCTTTGGCTGGTAGAAGTAAAATATCTGAGATTAAATGAGTTTTGGATGTTACCATATGGCAGAGTTGCCTGGAAGTTAAGAACCTTGCTTAGTTTATAAAAGGGCACTCGTTCCACAAACTTAACTATAGAATCCCTTTTGAATTTACTGACCCACACTTGTATTTCACTGCGGACTATAGACATGTGGAAGCCATGTGCCACCCCATACACCAGTTTTAAGCCTCTAATGAAGACCCGGGCACAGAAAATACTCTTTCTCTGTTTCTGTCCATGGGGTTGGGGTACCTTTGACCTTGGACTCAGGTCCTGGTAAGGGTGAACGCTGACATCAAGGCTTCACACAGTCTGGTGCTTTAGGTACCTGAACGGTGAGCAGAAACCCTCCTGTATTCCGGAAGCATTGATTGCCTACTATATCGTTTTATTCGAGGCATTCATCTTGGCACTTAGGATACAGTAATCAACAAAATCTAGTTCCTTGTTTTGTTTCCACCATAGTTGGGTGAGATTCACATGGACATAATGCTTTATAATGTTACATAGTGATAATTACTATGAGGGAAAATAAAGGCCGTTAAAGGAAGATGCATGGAGGGAGGAATGGTGATTGTAATTTTATACTGGGAGGTCAGAGAAGGTCTCTCTGATAACATGACATCCGAGCAGATCAAGAGCACTTCCCAGTTTATGCTGGAGAGGATCCCAGGATGCTGCCCAGCACGACGGCTTCGTCCTTCACCTGACTCCATGCTTGCTGAGATTCTCAGCAGCAGGATAATTTGTTGCAATTGATGGACAGACAAATTATTGGAAATGTACCAAATAACTAGTTAACAGAAAACAAGAAAAGTGAAAAAGAGACATTTGGATAGTTGTCCATCTTTCATAGAACTCATACTCGTTTAGGTCATGATTTGATGACCATTGACACAATTTACCAAGCGATAGCAACACTGTGAGAAAATCAGCAGAGCATAATAAAAAAAAGAAGTGGGTGTCACTGTAGTCTCTGCATTTTAGGAGAGAGAAGAAAGAAAGAAAGAAAGAAAGAAAGAAAGAAAGAAAGAAAGAAAGAAAGAAAGAAAGAAAGAAAGGAAGGAAGGGAGGGAAAGAAAGAAAGAGAGGGAAAGAAAGAAAGAGAGGGAAAGAAAGAAAGAGAAAGAAAGAAAGGGAAGGGAAGGAAGGAAGGAAGGAAAGAAGGAAAGGAAAGAAGGAAGGAAGAAAGCTGAAATTGTAAATCTACCATTCCTAATAGAGGAAGCTAGAGAAGAGATTATATGCAAAAATATTTAGTGTAAATATTTCATATAGGTGTGATTCATAATACTGTTGTTACAGAGAATTATCAATATGAAAACAATTCTTCTTAAAGGGATTAACTTAATTACATTTTCAACTACTTCAGCTCCACCCTAATCCTTTTTAATAACATCAACAATGAAGTTTATGTGAGAGAAAAAACAACTTTTCCTTACTTATGAAAGCAAAGAACACTTCTTACTGCTAAATCTAACAGATTCAGGCACCAGCAAGAGTGAGTAATTATTCTGTGGCCAGCAGGCAGCCTTAAGTAGGTTTTAATTTAATTCCTGCAAGCAATGGATCCTTAGCTCATTGTCTATGGACAAAACAGAAACTATTCACGATGATGTAGATAATATTTATACCTCAAAGAGATGCCTAAATAATTAAATAGATATCAGTGCTAAATATTTTTTAATAACAATTAGAATATCATGGTATTCAATTTCATTTAAAATGCTAATATTTTACTTTTGGAAAAAGGTAATTATTATTTAGCAGTTTGTAGCAGAAGTGGAATGTTGTTCTTATTCTTTCAGAATTAGAGCCCTAAACACAATCTGGGGCATAAGTTCTGTAGATGGAGGGCATCTTCCTTATGGTAAGTGACGCCTCTAAAAGAACATCTTTTCACATGAGATCGAGTAATCCCCTCAAAGTCTTTTACAAAAATCCTACGTAGTCAGTATTCATGTGCAACCTGAGGTTGCTATCATTTTGATCTTGTCCTTTCAGTCTTTTACCATGAACAAACAACTGGAAACGCCGTTGGAAAGAGCGGTGCTCAGGGAGATTTGCTTCCGACTGTAAGCGACGCGCCCCTCAGGCAGGTCCTGACCGGTAGCGTGAGAAGCGTCTGGGGCTAGATCGTGAAAAGTGCGACAGCAGCCTCTCACCCATGCTCACCGGGCTGATCTTCGCTCGCTTTACCCATGTGACAGGCAAAAAAAAGTGACACAAAGTCGAGAAACTATTCCTGGCCAGCGCGCCCAACCCGTTCCTGCTGAATTTGGAAACAGGTATCACCGGGGCTTTGCCACAAGAGGGTCTTTTAAAAGATGCAGAAACTGGTAGCCGACCTACTGCTGCTGAGAAGATACAGCTTGAGCCCACAGTGCTCTGGAACTGCCAGGCTGGAGCATTATTTCAGGCGCACGGCTGCCTTCCTCTGTCTTTCATTCCTTCCCCTGGCGAGGTGACCAAGAGGGACAGCCTCTGGGAGATGGGGACAGGCTCCTTGACAATATCAGTTCTAGTCCACAGATTTCCCACTCCCAGGCCCTTCTTGCACCTTCCTGGCTAATGTTCTCTGGCCCCTGTTATGTGCACCCAGATGTTGCTTGAGAATAATATCATAGGTTCTTTCTTTTATTGTTTTTCTAAAGACTCTACTTTTGAGTATGGGAGCTCACGTTCATGGGTCACGCTAAATCACCCCCCTTTATGTCTTACAGCTTTGGCTCGGGGACTGAGGAGAAGCAGAAGGAAGTCAGAGTCAGAGGGAGTGCCACCGAAGACAGCGGACTTCTCTCTCGCGCTCTGGAAGGTGAACACCGACACTGCCAAGGCACACAGGCTGAGCTCAGCCACAGGCAGGGACTTTGCATCCGCAGGAAGGAAAGCTCACAGGGCAGCCTGTTTCCAAATGTCCACTGCCCTGAGGACACAAAGCTCTACGATCTCCAAGACGGCAGTGCAAGCTCAATTTGCAGCAGGCTGTGCCGCGTGCCCCAGTGGGTACTAGTGTGGTGCACACGTGTGCTGACAAAACAGCTTCAACTGTGAGACTGTCCCGATATTAGACATTAGACATGTGGGAGCTATGACCAAAGTAGCTGTGCATTTGTCAGAGAATGAGTCCCAAATTTTAGCTTCCAAAATATGGCTGTCCTAAGAATGCACAAAGTAAGAGAGTTTTGTTTCTGTAATTTTAGAGCTGCAAAGTGACCACTCGTCTTTCTAAGGGAGCCCTTTATTTGTCATGAAATTTTCTCCCCAACACAGACACAGGCTTAAGGCCTGACTGAAGCTGTAGCTTGTTTCAATCTGTTCCACGATAATACTAACACCTTGTGGACTTTTTTGCTCAAAAATAAAGACAGGAAAGCTTAACCTTTCTGCAAGGAGAATACTGGAAGCTATATCACAGATTAGAGGCCATAATAGTCACCTGTGTAAATCCCCACAGAGGATTATGGTTAGGATTTCCAAGCTAAAGAAGACTACAGAGGTCAAAAAGACCACATTTCTAAGAAGTAGCCAAATACATTCTCAGGCCACAAGCCACAAAAACAGATTTCTATACAGCAATCTAAATGATTCCTTTGCATGTACTAGAGAAGAGATATTAGCAGAACCAAGTAAAACAGAAAGAAATGGTATAGAAAATCGTTAGTATGAAGGTGCAATTATTGTACATGTTAGGGAAATCCCTTTTTAAAAATTATTTTTTAAAATCATGGATGTTGATATTTTGCCTTATGAGTAGGCTTGAAATAACCAGGACATATGTCTCTGTGATATGAATCGTGTAATTCTTTTGTGTATATCCCTAGCAGGAGAATATCAGGGTCAGATGAGACCTCTAATTCTAGTTTTTGAGGAATCTCCACACTGATCTCCATAGTGGTTGTACCAGTCTATATTCCCACCAGCGGGGGAGAAAGCTTCCTTTTTCTCCATGTGTATAGCAGCTCAGTTTGTGATAGTTAACTAAATCTTGGGAACAACCCAAATGACCATCAACTGGAGACTGGATAAAGAGGATGTGGTTTGTCTATAAAATGAAGTATTACTCTGCCATAATAAGATAAGCTTGAGTCATTTATACTCAAATGGATGTACCTTCAGAACATACTCATAATTGAAATAAGTAGGTCACAGCTGTGTAAATATAGTATCTTTTCTCTGGTGAGAGAGACTGAAGATGTGAATGAATTCTAGAATGTACGATAGATATTGTGAAATAGAAAATATTCACAGGGAAATGAAGTGGGGGGTAAGTAACAAGGGGAAAGAAAACATATGATAGTAATAAAAAAAGGGCAATGAAGCTTATGTATATAGGCAGCAGGGGTTGTGGGGTGGGTAGGGGAATGGGAAAATGCGAATTAAATCATGTCATATACTGGTACAAATTCTCAATACTGAGTGTGATCATGATGTGTATATATAATGTACCAATAAAGATTCAAATAAAAAAAAAGAAAAATGAAATAGATCGGGACACAGACACAAAAAGTAGTAACACAAAACAGAAGTGAGCTGTCAGCAGTGAAGTTAAAGCACCTTGACAGGAGCAAGGGTACACATAATATCATGGAAATGAGAACTTGCTGAGGCCTGGAGGCATGAGGCGAGCCTAGCTCAAGTGTGTTGAATCTTGAAGGTCCTAATTTGTTGCTTGGAAACTTGTTACTTCTTCTCTTACGTGCAAAAGAAAATCCAAGACTGGCTTAAAACCCATTGGAAAGACTATGGGAAAACCAAAGCCATCCTCTGCCAAAGTGCCTATTTGATCCAGAGAGGCAGGAAAGAAATTTCTAATGGAGTGTTAACCAGAACCATTTGGTTTTCGGCGGCTCTACCTCACCAGGAGTATTCTGAAACTCTTTATTTCTTTCAAACTCTATTCATCCAGATTCATTAATAGTTTATGGGACACTAATAAAACAATATCAATCAACCACATTCATGTAAAAGATAAATTAAGCACTCTCAAATATTAAAGATAAATTGAATTCAAATGTATCTTTTTTTATTAGTGCACTTAAAGCTATGAGAAAAGGAGTCATTTCTCAAAAGAATTATGGGAATTCATTTTATCAGTAAAATGCAGGTGCAGAAAGTGTAAATGGAAGAGGGTTCTAGAAGGTCTATGCAAGGGATTGATTTAGGGAAGAAAACTTCATATCTACTAGTTTTTTTTTTAACCTTATTTCTTTTTTAAAAACCTTCCCACCATCTTCTTATTACTTCATTCACACATTCTTCCTATTTTTGATCTTTAAAAGTAAGATCAACCCATGGTGTTATCCTTTGGCCTCTTTCTAACCCTACATGAAATTCTTCACTGAGTTAATTCACATTTATAGCTTCAACTATTAATCATACTTGGATTCCCCTAAAATTTAGCTTTCAGTTCTCATTTCCCTAGTGAACTTCAGACCCATCCCTTCAAATACTTATTAGATGCCACCTCAATGATCCACAAGAATCTCAAATTCTATATAATGAATAGTTAACACTTCCTCTTTCTCTTCTCTTTCCTTCTTGAGTAATTCAATACTAAAGCTAATAGGTGAATCTGAACAAGGCGGGTACCGTTTCTGTAATATGTAAAGGTGCAAAACGTGACTCTGATCATGAGGAAATAGGTAAATCAAAATTGAGAGGTATTCTACAAAGTAAGTCCCCTGAATTATGTACATGTATGATGAAATCTGAGGAAGCATTCCATGCTTATGGGAACCAAAGAGATGAGGCAATTTATACCATGTAAATGGGTGCAGTCTGCTATAAAAGGCATTATTGGGACAATTCATAAAAGTGGAACACACTCAAAGATTATGTGGTAGTAGAGTATCCATAATAATTTTCTGATCGAATTGCAATTATGTAACAGAATTTCCTTTTTTGTATGAGTTTATTAAAGTGTTAGCAGCCTATGAGTATCAGGTACTTTCAAGTGTTCATAGAAAGTAATTGAATATATTATATTGTAACATTTTTGTAAATGTGAGCTATTTAAAAAATATACTAACAATTACAATGTGTTAGAAAGAAAATAAAAGAGCATGTATATAGGGGGTGGGGAGGGTAGGTAGGTGGGGATATGGGTAAAAATGAGAATTGACTTGTGTCATATATTGGTACAAATTCCCTAATGTTACGTGTGATTGTGAGATGTATGTAAATTGTACCAATAAAGAATTCAATTAAAAAATAAAATAACTATATTAAAAGCAAGACAAAGTTTAGCATCAAGAAATATGTTACATATTTCAAGATGCATAATAAGAAAATGCCTGGCCAGTCCAGTTCCTCCCCATGAGGGATTCTGTTTTAATAAGGTTGGATCGGGCCCAGTAATCTGAACTTTGCAGGCATTCTAGATGATTCTCAGGTAGGTAGCCTCTGGATTACACCTGAATCAGCAGTGCCCTGTTCTTTGTTAAGATGCAGTGTTCTAGGTCATATCTACTTGAGTTTGAGTTCCAGTTTTACTACAGTTTTGACAATCTCCTTCACTTTTTTGAGCCTTAATTTTCTACTTTAAATTAAATATAATATGAATTTTATAGTATGAATCTGAGATAAAAGTCACTTAAAGCGTGTAAAGTGCTTACCATTGCTTTGGTCTGTAGTGAGGGTTCAGCAATCACTAGTCAGCATCAGACAGGCTCTACCTGTTTTTCTCACCCCTGAGACTAACACCAAATTCTTCCATTTCTCAAGTGGGAACCCTGAAAGCCTTCTAATATTCCTTAACGTTTCTAAGTCCACTTACCAAACAAGTTCTACAGATGCAATCCATTGTCAGTGTTTCATTCATACTTACAGTGTAACAGTAACAGAGGAAAGCCATTTGTTTATTTTAAATATTTCCCTTTTCAATTAATTCTCATAGCCTCAGAATGACTTCTGTTTGCTATTGCTATTTTATCTTCTGGTCTCTGCACAAGTACTAAAGTGGCCTGAAATCCAGCTTTGTCTGTATCTTGATTTTTCTCTTAGTGCCATTTAATGGATTCTCATTATGTTCAAGATTCTAATTAAAATTCCTTGGCATACATGCAGTATTTGTCAAGATAAGCCATTCACAAGCTTGGGAAGGAGTGGAACATATGCACCAACATACAACTCAGTGTATTATGTTTCAATTTTTTATGAGTTGTGCCTGCCTCATTATCCTTAACTGATTTAAAAATTTTAATTTTCATGGTCATTTTTACTTTGGAGAAGAGCCAAAAGTCACCTAGTGACACATCCAGTGAATAAGGTAGACAGGTCAACACCATAAAATTTTTAGGATCTCATTTTTCCTTTCTATGGGACTCAGCCACAACATACACAGGTTTTTTTTTCTTTTTTTAAAATTATTACACCTGTAAAGACACACGCACAAAAGAGGACTCCCAGAAATGCTTCAGAAAGTGGCAAGAACAATGGGACCATTGTACTTGAAGTGAGAGTATTTTGATGAAGTTTTCTGGTGATGTGCCTCTTTCCATAACATTTTAAGAATTTACGCATTCACTATATATTTCACTCACCCCTTGTATGTCTCCCATGCTAGAGTTCTGTAAGAAGAATTGACACCTAAGTACATGACAGTAATTTATTCATAAAGGAAGGAAGGAAAGCCGAACAACCGGAAGACAGAGAATAGGATAGATTAGGTAAGTTTGGAAGTTTAGGATAAAATTGGAAGAAATTGCCAATAGATTGGTGCCTGGAAACTAAATAACCAGACTCCAAGAAATAACTCAAGTCCCAAGTTGTACGTGGAATGTGTGTGTGATGTAATACACACTTCTGAAGTCTGTTTCTAAGTTCGAGGTGCCTGTGTGCATGACTGAGATAGTTACTGGGATTTCTGGCGAGGGCTGAGGACAAAGGCCAGTGGGAAGGGCTTACAGTTATGTCTCCACCCTCTCCTGATGTTCATTCCATTCTCATTCCCTCCATCTATCAAAACAGTCTTTCCCTTGGAGCCTGTGGAGCTAAACATTTGTCTTTGTAGCCCCAACACGCATTGCTTATCTCATTCACAGCTTCCTGCTGAGTTTACACAAGGAGCTGAAAACCAAGAGCATGATTTTTTTTTCTTGAGCAAATATGAAGAACTAAATAAAATTAGATGAAGGAGGCAATGAGTGAGATGGACATAATTTTATAATACCCAAGGATGGCGTTGTCTCATTGAGCTAAATCATTAGAAAACAATTTAAGATGCATGATAGAAATTTGCATAGAACATGCAAACAGGTTTTGTTGTTTCTTTGTTTCAAGGGGGAAGTGTCTTTGTTTATTGCGCCATGATTTAGTGGTTAATAACAGAAATCCTGAACATGCTACCTGGGCCCTGAGGTTGACTCATCACAAGCTAATGAAACTGACTTCTCTGGACCAGTGATCTATACAAGCAGCTTCTTCAGGCTTGCACATGAGACTGGACTTGTGGTTTGTGTCCCTCCGGTTGAAACAGGAACCCCTCAGACCTGTATAATCTCCAAGCTCAGAAAACCCAGTACTGCTACTGCCTGGACTCATTGAATTAAAATCATTTCCTTCTTCTTTACTACTTCTTCTCAAGTGATCTCATTCCTTCCACTCCCATGATATTCTAATCTCAACATTTTTAAGCTTGAGATACATTTTATTCTAAATCTAATTTTCAAAATTTTACTTGCCCAAGTTCATGGTTATATGTAATATATCAATATTTCATTAAAAATAACTTTTATTCAGAACAACAACCATATAAGTCTTTTGGTGTATTGTTAGCAATAAATACAAATTTCAGGGTTTTTTTTTTTGAGACAGGGTCTGACTTTGTAGTTCAGGCTGGCCCTGAGCTCACTGTGTAGCCCAGGCAAGCCTGGAACTCAGCAGTCCTCCTGCCTCTGCCTCCCGAGGGCTGGGATGACAGGCGTGAGCCCCCACACCCAGCACTGTGGTATGTGGTATTGATTGCTGGTGGGTGTGAGCCACCATGCCCAACATTGTATGTGGTTACCTGGGATCGAACTCAGGACCTTTTGCTTGTGAAGCAGGTGCCGGAACCACTGAGCTAAGTCTCCAGCCCAAATTTCACTTGTTTTTAAGACTGGAGTAGCTGTTGGTCTACCACAGTCAATGGCATGAACCTAGTAAATTCTGACAAAAATTATAAAGCAACAATTGTGTGCCAAGCATTATGCTTGATGCTATAGATTAGTTCAAAATAAGGTGGTTCATCCATATCAGTTATAAGATAGTTGCATGACGAGCCTGGAAGAGTCTCATTTTGAAAATGAAAAAAAACATTTTAAAGAGCACTTTGGATTTGTTATATAGAAATGAAGTAAAAGTAGCATTTTAATTATCAGACAATATTTTATAAAACCCTACTTTTAAAGGAAGATTTTAAAATACCACTGTGAAAGATTTAGAAGAGATAATCTTAGTTTTGAAAAAAGTGCTTAAGGTTTGCCTAAGTGAAGGAGACATTTCAGGGGATCAGTGATGCCTGAGGGCCTGCCGTAGTTAGGGGTTTGGGGATGTGCTTCACGGTTTTCATTTGATTTAATTCACACACTTCTTTAAAGGTAAATACTATCCTAATTTACTTATGAAGAAACTAAGGGTCAAAGTATCATGCAACCTAGTTAAGATAAATGTTGGAAGTGGATGGTTAAAAATGAAAACGCCACTAACATTTGCGAGGTCAGAGGTTAAACTGTGAGAAAATGGGAGATAAATTTAAAAACATAATGGGAAGTTGATTTAGAAAGCGTGGAAAGCTGGGTAGAAATGGTCAGGCTTGATTCACTAGAAACAGGAAGCCATTAGTGATTTTTACAGCAGAGGTCACACACAGCCTTCTTTATGAGTTTTCTGTGTTTCATTGAGGAGAAACTAATGGTTCCAGTTCAAGTTAATATTGAGTCATCTCAATAAAGTCACAAAGAAGAATCAAAAGCTGGGTTCCACTGGAATTCTAGTCATGGCATGCAAATGATCCCAGACTTATCTTATTCATTTTTGTATCCAGCATAATTCCTTGAACACAGTAGATAGTCAATAAATAATAAGCAAACAAATGAATGCAAATCAAGCTATTTTGTAATTAGTTTTTCTGTTTAACAAGATAAGAAAAGTCTCCAATATTGAAGAAGCAATTATATATCTTCTAATTCAATTCTCTATCTGCCGGTGACTTGATTCTTAAAATATCAGACAACAAAGAATTATAATCTTTCACTTCTTTATTTAAAGAGATACTCCCTAAATCTCAAGAAGTTCTTGAGGTCCCAAAGTTACACACATCACTTACAAATCAAGAGATCGCACCATGGGGTTAGAAAGAGCCCAGAATTGGTCCAGACCTGGTGAATGTTTCCACTGTGTCTAGGACAGGGACTGACACGTTCTTAGAACCGGTGAAAGGTCATGACAGCTATAGTACAGGAAAGAACAGAAGAGAGATAGACTAGAAACTGCAAAGCCATCTAAAAACTAGCTTTCATTATCTAAGTATGAGGATGTAGGGCTTGCTTGAAGCGAATAATGGTAAAGTGACAGAGGATTCAGCAGGAGTTAGATTGATTGGACGTCAAAATAACACAGGGAGAAAGAACCAGTGATCACACCAGTTGTAATGTAAGCAAGAGAAAGGAAAGGCGTCGCTAAAGCTACTGGAACCTGGTGTAAGACTGTGACTCTTCTCACCCCGTCCTGTTAGTGTAGCTCCCTTTGGAGAAAAGTAGTGTAGCATCCAGCATAACCAAGCAGAGATTGAATTTATAATGCACAAGAAGACATTGCAAATGTCCTCAACCTCATTTGTGCCTAAATATCCCACAGGCATAATTACAAATCTGTAAATATTCCCAACCTTTTTTTTTTTCAGTTTAAAATGTTTTACTAGTACATATTTACAGAATGTGATAAGGATGACACTGTTTGCAGGGAGTTAGTACATGTACCTAACACATCTCAATTCTTATTTTTTTTAATTCCCTTTTTGCTCTAGCCCTTATCTATAGATTATTTTCCTATTTGAAAAATATCTTTTTCCATAATTCCTATTACCTATTTTTATACTGCTCTTTATTTATATTTTTTGTTTCTTATTTAAGAGAGGCCATGTTGTAGTTAAGCTTGTGTGTCAAATTTATTTCATTTAATATTATGGTCTCAAGGTGCATCCATTTTCCTACATATGAATCAAGTTTATTCTTTATGGCACAGTCATGCCCCAAAATGCATATATGTATATATCAGTTTCTTTATCCATCAGCTCTCAATTGCTAAGTAGACCTCTTCCAAGATTTATCTACTATGAATTGTGCTGCTATAAACATGCTTATGCATATAACACTGTAATATGATTTCCTTACCTCTTTTGATAAGATACCTAGAAGCAAAACACCTGGGTTAAATGGAATTTCCAGTTTTAGCATGTTTAGAAATCTCCATACTGATTTCCACAGGGGATTTGCTAGTTTGCGTTCCTACTAACAATGTAGAAGCATTCCTTCACCCTCGCAGTTTTGCAAAGGTTAGAAGATAAAAATCTCAGAGTCGTATTAATTTACTTTTGTCTAATGTCCAGAGGTATTGAATATTATTTTCATGTATTTATTGGCTATTTAAACTTCCTAGAAGTGTCTATTTCAGTTCCTCCTATTCTTTCAATCTCTTAAAGCTCCCGTGAACTCAATCACAGACTAAGCTCTAGGCTCTCTCTGCGCAGGCTCTCCATGTCTCTGGGTTGTTCCTACCTCCCCTTTTTGTCTTCTGAGGTCAGTCTGCTATTTTGTTACACATCCAGCTGGTCCCATTTGGGTTCTAAATAGCCTGCTCACCCATTACTCTAGTTTATACACTAAACATTGGGTTGCTCAGAGAGCAAAATAGAACCCTTAGAAGTCAGTGGAAGAAGTCTCTTAAGGAGCTGGGGGCGGGGCACAGATATTTTTGACAAGAGGCTAAAACTGAGAATTCAAATCCAGGCATGGAGCAAGGTGTGCTCTCTTTCTCTAAGTGGTCACGACAGTAGCAGGCCAAGAAGAAATAACGAGTAAAAAGAAACAGAGTAGAATTGTGGAAGGGGCTGTTATAAAGCAGTGAAAGACAAGTAATCTAGAAATAAGTTAAAAATAAGCCATTTTTTTTTTTTGCTTGAAAATGCCTGCCAGTATTACCTGGAAAAGATGGAGGAATCATTTTTGAACCATACAATTTGAACAGATAACAATTTAAAAAGGATTATCAGTCTCTCCTATAGTAAAGAAGGACACAGGCTCCCTTTTCAGGGTTTATATTACAGGCCTGTGTGATTTCCTTGTCTTTCAAGTTTCTCATCTACTTATTAGGATTAATCATGGAACACCTTTCGTAGTGGTTTTGTAGTAAGGAAATGAGCTAAAACGTGAAAAAAGCTTAGCATGGTTCCTGGAACATAGTAAACATCCATTAATGTTGGCAATAACTAGCATCACCAGCATCGCTATCATTACTGCTCTCACATCTAGGAAGTTTCCAAATTGTCACACCCTAAGCGCCTCCTTTACAAGGTCCAATGTGTTATCTAAAAGATCAGCATTCAGTTTCTCAAAGTGGGATAATGAAGTGGGCGTGTGAAACAATTTCTCTATAGAATGCAAAGAATTAGTCAATATTTTGGGAATGCGACACACAAAAAAATTTGTATCCTTCATGGTATTATTTTTTGAGGTCTCAGAGTGTCCTTTATGGGAAAACATAAAAATATCCCCACATGGCTGTAAGTGTATCTCACACCTAGCTCTTATCATCCAATTAACTGGAGCAGTTATAACCAATCCAGGAGAAAACATCCTCCAACCTTATAGCCAACTCAGAGTTCAACATGATTAAAACCTAGATGGGATGAGATCAAAGTGGACACCGAACCCTCACATTTGTGGATAAAATAAAGTTAGAGAAATAATCTTATCTTTTTTGAGCTTCTTGCTCAGGCATACAAAAGAGATTTATTTCCATGTGAAGATTAAATTAATAAATTTAAATTAATAAATTTAAATTAAAACAAAATACAACAGGAAAAAAAATGCAATATAGTGGACAGGATGCATTCATCATTGTGCCAGAGAACATTTCGTACCCGAAACCTGAGAAAAACGAGGTTACAGGAGAAAATGTTTATTTTGCCTCCTGGTTTCAGAAGTTTCCTCCAGGTCAGGTGGCTCCATCACTGTAGGCCTGTGCGGAGGCAGAACTGCGGAGGAGGGGCGGCGCAAGCTGCTCACCTCTGTGCGGCTGGGGCAGATGGAGAGAAGGGGCCAGGGACGCGACGGGGCCCTTCAGGCCACACCTTCACGGTCCGCTCTACTCACTTGGGCCTCCAGCCATTTTTGTCACCGCTTCACACTGCCAGCAAATTGTGACAGCAATTAGAGTCCTCATGGTCTAATCTCCTTCAAAAGGTGAGAGAGAGCTCAGAACACATGAGAATTTAGGGGGTTGTGTTTGATCCAAATTATAACAATTACAGATTCTTGTTTTCCACTTCCGTTCTTCCCTTTTGTTAGTAGGTCAGACCTCTGTTTTCAATATGGCAGCCACAAATTGTTATTAAGCACTTGAAATGTAGCTATTGTGAAATGAGTTGTGATGTAAGTGTAAATTACACAGTGAATTTCAAAAACAGTACCAAAAGAAGGAATGTAAAATGTCTCTAATAATTATATTGATACATTTTAAAATGATACTATTGACGATATTAGGTTAAATATCCAAGCATCAGCAAAAAAACTCCAAAACCAAACCAAACCTAAACCAACAAACTTGAACTAAAAACATACCAGTAACATCATCTTCACCTGTTTCTTTGTTAAGTTTAAAATAAGTTTCACAGTGTGGGTGGGTGGGGATATGGGTAAAAATGAGAATTGACTGTGTCATATATTGGTACAAATTCCCCAATGTTACGTGTGATTGTGAGATGTATATAAATTGTACCAATAAAGAATTCAATTAAAAAATAAGTTTCACAGGTGTATTATATTTCTGCACTGGCCTGATGTCATAAAAGAAGGAGTTTCTAAGCAAATGAAAGTCTAGAATGTTCCTTCCTACTTCTGACAGCAAGACTGAAGTGAACTTTGCTATCAGGACTAACAGGTACTTCAGGGTTTGTGTTAGATGGAAGCTCAGGAAAGGAGACAAACTCACAGACAAAATAATCATATACCATGCATAGATAAATAATTCTAGTAGCAGTGATAGAAAATGATAATATGGAGAGCATGAGAACATAGCCTGACCAAATGATGGAAACATAGCTATAGAGAGAAACAAAGTAAGATATCTTTTGAGAATTGTGTGAGCTTGTGATTTTTTGTGTATGGGAGGGATAAAGGATGATCATATTACAGGTAGTACTGACTGAATGGCCAAGAATCAAATTGAAGAAGTAGGTAGTTTTGTGTTGTCAGAAAAGACATTTTAAAAATTCCTTAACTTCAGCATTAAAAAGTTTGGACTTTAAGGGTAAAGGATAATTCCTTTTGCTGGTGTTGCATCTCCTGACCCACTAGGGAATTATTCAGCTGCCTCACAAGAGCCCATGCACCTGGTGAGTAATGGGAAAACAGAATTCAATTAGAACTGATTTTGTTGGCTGATAACAGTCAACATACTTGAGTTACTATATATAAATTAGGCCACTCAAGATAGTTGAAGGTACAAAGAGTGAAATAAAAAGTGTAATCTAACCTAAAAGAAAGAGAAAAAGCAAAAAAAAAAGCAGTTCATATATTAGAGAATAAAGAAAAATCTTCTTTTAAAATGCCAAAAGGTGTAAAAAAAAAAAGTGTGTGTGTGTGTGTGTGTGTGTGTGTGTGTGATCAATAGTACCAGATACTCAAGATAACAGAAAGAAAAGTCTTTTGATTTGTCTTGAAAATGATTGTCAAAGACCTTGGAAATACCTCTTATAATAGGGTATTGAGGCAGAAGCCATTTTACTAGATAAAGGTGTAAAGAATTTTTTTTTTTTAACAAAAAAGGAGGCTGGTGTTCGAAACATTCATTAGAGAAGTCTGAAAACGAATGCAGGGAAAATAGGATAGTAGCTTAAATTGGGAAATAGATCGAGTAATGCACTTCTAAAACTGATCAATGTTTGATGACACAGGACAAAGAAACGTGGAAGGGAAGGATAAATACACTCATGAGAGAAGGGATAGGTATAGAACTAAATGCTAGTATTTACATAGCACTTTGAAAACACAGGATGCATTTCTAACATAAAAAAATTTCTCTCATTTATTGGCTGAATCTTTTTTGCTCATAGCCAGGATGCTCTATGGCTAAGATTATTGGGTAAATGTCTTCTTCATTCCTCACCTTCTAATCTCATTAATCTGCTGTGGTTAACTCTCACTAGCAGGAACCAATATAAGGATTGATTTTAAGCAATTTAAAATCTTCCTCAATATTGGCTCAGGACCATATCAGCAGAAAATCTACTTGTCCTGAATGGATTGCACTGGTCTACTCAAGTGATTTCAAAGCTGGGGAGTCAGAAGATATTGAATTTTAAATATTAGATTATTCTATATTGGACTTTGGATCTAATATTAGATATTAAACTGTAAAATCACATTGTCCTTATTGCTAGCCTTCTTTTTATCTTACTGCAGGATCAGTATTGTTTTAGTACAGTATTTGATGATTCCAGATCCCACAGTCTCACGGAAAATATGTGCACCACTTATGGGAAGGTGGACGGCCTAAGCTTTAAGACAAATCGTGCCAAATTTTAAGTGCACTAACTTGTTAACATTTGACGGCCTAATCATATAGTAAAATAAATATAAAAAGCAAAATGAAATATAACACCAGCCTCATCTGAAAAAAAGGGGGAGTATGTTTGTGAGTCATCTGTGGTAATGCCTTTGAATACAAACAGTCTTCCAAGAAAGTCACTTCCAGGGAGTTGGGGGTGAAAATTCCACAACAAAGGCAGTGGACAAACCCAAAGAGAGGATAAGCATGTGGGTTCAGACACATGGCACCGAACTGGTCACCACTGCATCCCCATGGTACTATTTTGATTTGTATTAAGAAGGATCAGTATCGAACAATACTCTAAAAACATTAAAATTAGAAACAAAATGTGTGCTTTTGAAGCCTCAAAACACCCATACTTGATTTTACTGAAATGCAAAACAGGGCTCAGTTTCATCAAAAAAAGGTCTAATTTATTTGTCTCAAACAATAACTAATGCAATACGGAGAAAAGTTAACACTTAGTGTGGACCAACTGCGAACCAGTAACATGCTTATACCCCATTCCAAGCATTCTACGTGAACTAAATAATTTGTGTCTCAAAGCAAACTCAGTGAAGAATATACGGCTATTATTCTAACTTTATATATGAGGAAACCAAGACTCAAAGGACTGCCAAAGTCTTACACCTAATAAGTCATAGGATGTGGGCAAAACCAAATCTAAATCTGCTTTTAATTGCTCAAAGTATTTATACACTAGAATAAACCCCAAACAGAATCTGATGATATTTTAATGAGTACATTCTCTGTACAGCAAAAATTTAGTTATTTTTTGCCAAGATCCGATGTCAGGCAGGTTAGTTGTAGTAACCTTATTTTCATCAAAGAAGTATGGAGATTAGATCCTAAGGACCAGAGGTTGTCAAAATAAGTTTCAATACCTGCTCAAGACCAAACAATGGCTATTTTGTGAGCAGTCTCAAATTATTTGGTAGATCTGTCTTGAATCCCTTTTACCTAAGTGCAGGATTCATTTGTTCTAGAAACTATATTAAAATCAGGCTGGCCGGGCATGGTGGCTCACGCCTGTAATCCCAGCACTCGGGAGGCAGAGGCAGGAGGATTGCTGAGTTCGAGGCTTGCCTGGGCTACATAGTGAGCTCAGTGCTAGCCTGAACTACAAAAGCGAGACCCTGCCTCAAAAAAAAAAAAAATCAGGCTGGCAAGTTTTAGCTAATACCAAGATGCCAAAGTCATATAAACAATAAGGGAACAAAGGTCTAAACAAGGTGAGTCTGAAAAGAATGGAAGTTCAGGGTGCAAAAGCGATGGGAGAGATGGATCTTAAGAATGAAAGAAGGTAGAGAAAGAATGAAAGGCCTGTAATATAACAGAGAGTAGGAACAGGTGACCAGGGAATTCCCTGAGATTACAGGGATAGCCTATGGAAAGGGCTGGGAAGCAGGAAGCAAAGTGACCTTCAGAAAACTTGAAGAGAGCAGCTTTTTGCAGGGAATCTGGGGTGGGGGGGGAATACTGCCCAGATAGATATCATCCCTGATTAGGGTTCACAGGAGGATTTGTATAAAGTGAGAAATAACATGTCAGGGAAAACTATCTAATTAAAATTCATTATTTTCTCAGTTATTTGACAATCAAACTCTCATTTAACAGATCATAAAATGACAATAAACTTGTTACCACATACAGGTTGTTGGGACTCACATGAGATAGACACAGTGAAGAAGAGAGCACAAAGTGAGTGACCCGTTGGGCAGTTGGAGAAAACATCGAACATCTACTTCTACTTTTGTTATCTCCTTATTCTACTGTATGTATATAAACATACATATGTTGAGGGTACATGTTTTCTACTTTTACTGGTGAAGTGTATATCAAATAGGTTTAGAGAAAACTAGGAGGGGAAGCTGATCTTTTTTGGCATGGATGCTTCCTACTAGAACACAAATCTAATTAGTATAACTATGCCAGCTATTTCCCATTCCTCTAATTTCTTGGTGTTTGTCTAAAATTATTCCAGCATCCTTAGAGTTCTTCTGTTAGTCACTCCAAGGTAATCATGGCAAGCACCAGTAGCAGCTGGAAAAATGGAATATGAATATTTTTATTAGTAAAACATTTAGTGGTATGATTGAGATACACAAAATGACAACATTCACCATAGAGAATTTGTACCGGTACATGATGTGTCTTGTTACAACTTTTCTCCCACCCTGGTTTACTTACAAAAACTTTGTTCTCATTTTCTCCTCTGATTTTCTCTTTGTCTCCCTTCTTTCATTTCTCCCTCTCCCTCCCTCATTCCCCTTCTCATGGGAACAGTTTCTTCTCACTTCCCAATGTCTATTTTATATTTTAGTCTTTATGTCTACTTTTGGTCTCCCATACCGGAGAAACAGTGCAGTAAGGAAAATGCACGTGCTTGACACTTCAGCGTAGGAAAAGAAATCTAAACATTACATGATACTGTATTGCTATTAAATTTTAGAAGAAATAAATATACCAATAATTTGTCCATGTATAGGTCTTCTGTATAGAAATTAACAATCCCTTTCTAACATTAATATTGACTTGAAGTCTTGCATTAAGTTTTTATAAGCCAAAAATAGTCAAAAATTACTGATCTCAAAAAGTCCTCAGCCTTGAGGTTGGAAAAAAATAATAATAAAAGAAAGGAAGATAAAATTCATTCAGTCAGTGTAGTTATTTGGATTTATAAAATCCCTTTTGCCCAAAGCTCTTAAAGTTCTCTAAATAAGTTTGCTGACATACTTAAAAAGTACAATCTAGATTTGCAAGAATATTATTAACCTTAAAATATCCAATTATACTTAAATCCTAAGTCTTAAAATCTTAACACAGAATCCTACTTTAGGGTCTTAACAAAATGTGAAATGTAAAATGAGTTAATTTTTGTGACACAAATATTAGTCTCCATTTTAAAAGAAGAGGTGAAGCACCTGCTTTTTCTGGAATCACTTTTAACGTGCTATCTCATGAAATTCTGAATATCTCAAAAGAGATCTAATTGTTCTCCTAACTTAAAATTTCTTACCTTTGTCCACAACTGTCACAGTTTATTGTTCTTGGATTAAAAACACTTTCCTAATTGTACTAACCATGTAGAAGCAAGGCCACAGACAAAGCCTACATGGGCCAGGCAGGAAGTCAAGGAATGAGCCAGAAAAAATGGAGCATTAGCATTAGCATTAGCATGAACTTTGAAACCCAGGCTGTGTCATCACAGGAGCGAGTCCAGCTCAGCTCCAGCTGATTGACAGTTGCTATGTGGAGTTCATATCCAGTACTGCCAAAGGCTCAATTTTCAAGAGAAGCCACAAAAATCCAGATTTTAGGGGATCTGATGGTATCAAAATATTGATGTGATTTTTAAAGAAAATATTGCACATGACAAGCCAGTAGTATCTAAGGACCAAATTCACATTGTAAATTCTATATTGGCAATCAGTTTCCTTTTACTCACTAGTAATTGCTGCTAGTTGTTTTTGGAAGACACACACTGGGCTTTTGTGGCAGATATGAGTTCAGTTTGCATTTTTGTTTTGCCACAGAAGCACTCTGGGACTTGGTCTAAGTTCTCTGTCTTGCCTGCAACTTCGTTTCTGTAACTGTCTCCTTCATCACACAATCATGTTGTGATGACAGTGAGAAATAAACAGCCAAGTTCCCTTTTAAGATTAATTGCATGGTCTCTTTAGTTTTGCTGCCAATTCTGGAAATAATGGGAATTTCATGAGAGTCGTCTGGGACTGTAGATGGGTAGGAGGAAGGCAAATATCAGGTAAGAAGAACAGAGAAGCGGATCGGACTGTCACTAACTTACTGTAGTTTCTTTTCAAGATACTTAGCCTCTTGGGGCCTCAGTGGTGAGTCTGGGCCTTTTACTTAGCTACTCATACATCGAGGGGGCGTGATGATGCTCCTTAGCCTACAGTGGCTCTGAAGCAGTGATAAAAGGGTTACATTCCTCACCATAGAAGTCAACCAGCTTGGACTTGAATCTTGGCTCTGCCATTTACCAGCCACTCAGCATCGAACATGTCACTTAACGTTTTCATGTTTCAGTTTGCCACCTACAAAATGAAGATAATTTCACCTAACCCCTGGGATCGTTGTACAAAATAAATAATGTGTGCAACTCTTAAAGCAGTGTCAAGGACATAGCAAATGTGTAATAAACAATAGCTGTATCTGTAGTTCAGAGGATCTTATTTATCATGGATGTAAGAAATACTGTATGTATCGTTAAGGAAGAAAGATGGCTTCAAATTTTAAATTGTGGTATAATATGTTGTTGTTAGGATTTTTATTTTATACTTTCAAAGGTCTCTACATTTAGGTAGAAATTCACACCAGGCGTCAAGTTTGTACGTGAATAAAAATAGATATTTCATTGGGTTGAACATGGTGAATCACTGCAACACTGATTGATCCATATCATTTCTTTTCTACCCAGTATCAACCAGGCAGTAATGAGAACTGGGAATATACAATGCCTTTTGCTTGCTTTGTGTGCTTTTTTTTTTCTACTTCAAAACAAACCTTTAACTTCAAAACTTTTGCAGAATCTATATTAGTAGACAAGAATGTAATGAACTCTTAACACAAGGTAACATTACTCATATATACACAAAATCTAAGGCAACATTCTTAACAAAGGGTTTTTTGTACCATCTGCAGTATTTTTCTCCCAAGCTGCTGACATCATTTTTCAAATTTTTATGCTTAGATCTTCTTAATCTTACTGCAAGATGCCAATAGATTTTCAGACAGGAATTGGGACTCTACCATATATAAAATTATATATATATATTTATATAGGGGATGTCATATATAAAATTTTATATTTAAGTATATAAAATTATTTTTTTCCTGAAATATCAAGAGGCTTCCCTTGCTCAATCATGTCAACATCCTACCAAGTTTGCTCACGTGCACAGAGTGAAAACTATGTTACAACCATCACTTGTCAAAAAGCAATGGAAGGGCACTATTGATTGCATGAGCATCTTGACTTTACAATGTTAAAATGATATGGAAAGGAACACTTTAGGATTCATGCAATAGAATATTGTCATAAAATAAACCCCTGTTGTTGATTTCTCCACTGTTTACAAATTATTTTGCCAAAGCAAGTTTGTGGGTGACCAATTCTCCATTATGTAACATCCATGGATATCTTTCCATATGAATAACAATTCATAACTTCTCACCAGTAAAACTAGTCTTTACACTTTCTTCAGGCCCATAAAAATACCTATGAGAATGAGTAAAGAAGGTAATTTTCACTCCAATGGAAATGACCCTATTTTCTCCTCCAAAACATGAAATTCCTCATTGCTACCTTGTATAATTTAAAAAATTATAACAAGATGACATTTGTGTCATCAGCCTGATAACTAATGTCATTTTGGACATGGTAACTCAGCTTATATTTAGGTTTGTTTTAACCCTCTGATTCTAAATTATAGTTTATTTTGCTTTCGCTGACTTATTTTGATCGATTTGTTGAGTCTATAGGTTTTATGTTCATGACTAAACTCTATGCTCATTACCTTCTGAATCATTTTTTAAAGTCTATGATTTCATTTTCTCTGTATTCTGGGGCATAGCTGATTTGATTATATGGAATGTCAGGTCTGCTTTTTACTACTTTCAAATGAGATTTTTATTTCAGTTATTGTCATTTTCATTATGTTGCATGCTCTTCTTCCCCAGGTCTGCTTTTGCTCAATAGAGCCAACATCCTCTCATTTCATTAGTAATAAAAAATAGGTGATTTATAAAAACATGTCTTCTACTTCTTGAGATAGATCAGACTTATTTCAAAACATTTTCCAGACACTCTACTGTGTCTCAGAAATGCAGCTATTGTTTTTCACCTTTGGGATTGATGTACTGATATTTTCATCTTCAAAGTTAAGATTTTTCTTGGACATTGTGAACACCAGCAATTGTTGTTTTCAGGACAGGGGTTTAGTAGAGAAATGATCCTGCCATTTGTAGTCTCAACCAATGGTTCTTAGTTTTCAGAGCACATAGAAATCATCACCTGGGGATATTTTCAAGAATACACACTCTAAAGCTCATGTTAATGATCTTGATCTAACATAACTGAAGTAGGGTTGCCAAAAAAAATTTAAAAAATTTTTAATGTGAAATCTTCAAACATACACAAAAGTAGAAAATTGGTACTGTACAGTGAACCATTGTGCACCTATCACTTTGATTCAGCAATTATCAATATTTTACTCACCTTGTTTCTTCTAGTATGACTGCACATGACCTTTTTGGCTTTTAAGAAATAGTATTTTTGCTATAATATTTTATAGCATATCTTACATGTTATGATATTCACTCTTCAACCCACCAAGCAATCTTTACCTAATAAGAAATATTTTTGTAACTCCAAATGATACTATTATATATAAAAAATTATAAATTTTTTCAAAAGAAAAAAGGAAACAAAGCTTATGTATGTGGGGGTAGAGGGGTTGAAGGGATAACAGGGGAATGGGAAAAAGTAAGAATCTATATATATGAAGAAATGCTCAATGTCACTGGTCATTCACGAGATGGAAATGAAAACAACACTGAGATTTCAGCTCACTCCAAAAAGAATAGCATCTATTTTGAAATTAGCCAGCAGCAAATGCTGGCGAGACTGTGGAGAAAGAGGAACCCTTCTCCACTGTTAGTGGGAATGTAGACTGGTACACCATTATGGAGATCAGTGTAGAGATGCTTCAAAAAACTAGGATTAGAGGTCCCTTTTGACCCTGCTATTTTTCAGGTAGGGACATACATAAAAGAATTACAAAATTCATTTCACAGTGACATATATGCACCCATATGTTTATAGCAGCTCAGATCATGATAGCTAAATCTTGGAAACAACCCAAACGCCCATCAACTTTAGACTGGCTAAAGAAGATGTGGGTTCCTTTTTTAATGGAGTATTACTGTGCCATAAAGAATGTTGAGGTGGAGTCACTATACTCAAAGGATGTACCTTAAGGACATTCTCACAAGTGAAATAAATAGATCACAGATGTGTAAATGTCATATCTTTTCTCTGGTATGAAAAACTGAAGTTGTAAATGTGTTCTAGAATGCATGATTGATATTGTGAAATAGTAAGTATTCAAAAGGAAATGGGATTTAGGGGTAAATAATGAGAGGAAAGAAAAAATTGTTGGTTAAAAAAGGAAACAAAGCTTCTTATATAGGGGCAGGGGTGGTAGGGCAGGTAGGGGAAGGGGAAAAATAAGAATTAAGTTATGTCATATACTGGTACAAATTCTCAATGTGGGGTGTAACTGTGATGTGTATATATAACGTACCAATAAATCAAATTAAATTTAAAAAAAGATATGTACAAGTACAAATTCTCAATGATGAATGTGATTATAATGTATATCTAAAATATGCCAATAAACTCAATAAGGAAAAAACATGTTGGGGATGCAAAAAAGCCACTGAATTTTTAAGCAATTCTTAATATCTCACAATGTGCAACATATTCAAATTTTTCCTGATGACTTGTGTGTCCCTTTATAATTAGATTGCTGAATCAGATCTCTAGAATGTGCAGATATTTTAATCTGCCTACTCTGTTACTTATATTGGAAAAGCTATGCTTCAAAATTGTCCTCTTAGTTCTAGGGAAGATGTTGGCCAATGACCCTTTCCAGAGTGAAGTGGTTTGTTCCAAACACAGAAAGACAATTCTGTTTCTAGCACTGATGAAGAGAGACATAGATCAGTTAAAGATGTGAGTCAAGGAAAAAAATGTAGGATTAAAGAAGGACTCCTCAGTTCAGAATAGGTTTATAGAACCAGGAGTACTCACTATTTTCTTATCACTGTCATGGAATTAAGTGAAACAGTATGATAAGTACTTAGACCTAACATAAGGCAAACAATAAATACTAGCTGCCATTATTATAATTACTCGGTGTGATGCTGAATCAAGTTTGGAGGCCTGGTCAGTGACTGGAAGCAAAAGGAAAAACTAACATTTTGATGTATTTTATGATTTAATGAAGATTTTCCTGACAGGTGACAGAGGGCAAATGCAACAGGCCTGGAGAATGGCTGTATAGCATAAAACAGTGCAGGGTCAGGAAGGACAATATATACATAATCAAGATAATACTCTCCAGTGTTCACACCTACCCAGTCATGTTCTAAGCACAATAGAGATCCACCTTAATTCCTAATGCTTCTTTGCTTTTTAAAATTGAATTCTTTGTTGGTACATTTTATACATAGCTCACAATCACACTTACATTGGGGAATTTGTACCAGTATATAACATGAGTTAATTCTCATTTTTACCCATATTATATTTATTTTGCAGGTATCTTCCTTTTCTTTTTTAAAATTTAATTTAATTTAACTTATTTGTACATTATATATACACATCAGAATTACAGTCCACATTGAGAATTTGTTCTAGTATATGGCATAACTTCATACTCATTTTCCCCTTCCCCTACCCTTATATACACAAGCTTTGTCTCCTTTTTTTCCATCATTTTTTTCTTTTCTCTCATTATTTACTCCTAAACCCCATTCCCTTTTGAATATTATTTCAGAATATTGATCAAGCATTCTAGAACACATTTACAACTTCAGTATTTCATACCAGAGAAAAGATACAATATTTACACATCTGTGACCTATTTATTTCACTTGTGAGAATGTCCTTTAGGTACGTCCTTTGAGTATAAATAACTCAACTACATCTTTCTTTATGGCAGAGTAATACTCCATTTTATTAAAAAAAAAAAAACAACCAAACACCTCTTCTTTATCCAGTCTAGAATTGATGAGCATTTGGGTTGTTTCCAAGATTTAGCTAACATGAACCGAGCTGCTATAAACATGGGTGCTCCATCTTTCTTTTCTGTCCACCATGGACAGTGTAAGTGGGGTAAGAAGGAAAGTATGCTAAAAGTAACAATTAAAACTCTGTGTTTTTCAGGGCACTATATTAGAAATAACATGAAACAAATGACATAAAATTCATGTCCTCCAAGAGTTCATGGTCCAATAGGAGAGACAGATAAATGAAAATGTGCAAAACAGTGAAAATTTATAGAGCAAATGTGATAAATCTAAATCAGAGCTGGAATGCATGAGGCCATCCAAACAAAATAGTGCATGCCTAGTTTGGCCTGGATCAAGTAGAGTGACCATGTGATGTATCATCCAATACATTAACTGTGAAAGTTGGTGTTATTGATACTTACAGAGAGAGAACCCATGTAAACTAGGAATAACCTTGAGCATCCAGATTTTAGGGTGTCAAGTGGCATGTGAATTCTGGAAGGAAAAAGTACAGTAACTAGGAAAAGGGCTAGTGATTTAAGTACACCCAGAGCACTATAAATTCAGAAGTGGATAAGAAAGTAAAAGAGACCAAGGTGTATAAGAAGAAGAAGAAGAGAAAGGCAGAAAGGATCATGAAAAGTTACAACAGATGAAAATCAGTGACAGCCACAAAAATTAGATATCTACAAAAGCTTTGGTTCTTTATATGCATTATTGTCATCTTGAAAACAATTCTCTAAAATCCATATTGTTGTTTTCATTTTAAAGTTGAAAAACAGAATGTTTTCATAACTGTGTTTTAAAGACTATAAAATTGAAACTAACTCTGGCAAATACTAAGACCTGTTTTCTCTCTATTTATACCACAAATCCTTTTTTGCATTTTGGTTTCAATTGCATAAGCCAAATACCATCAAAGACAGCTTCCTTATGACACAGGCATACCAATGACAATCAGCAAAATTCTTTGATATTCTAGGCCATTAAAGATACTGGATTGCTTAATCCGTCACATAAACAACAGGATCTGTCAGTGTGAAGCCAAGTGAGGCTCAGTATATCTACAACAAATGAACAAAGAGTGGACAAAAGCTACAGATAATAAACTGTAAGGCAGTCACATCAAGGGCAAAACACAAGAAACAGAGAAAGTTGGGTGAGATCTCTCCAAATATCAAAATGATATAACTTGCTCCATTGGGCTCCACAATACAAAGGTCAGTGTTCATATTCTTCCCACACATCCCAACCATCTCTAATGTAATTACACAATCTCACTCTGACATCAAAAATTGAACACTGTAAAATCCTTGGGATGATTTTAATTAAAAGGTATTTTAAAAAGCAAACATGAATGGAATTTGCAAAGGGCAAGTGAAAATTGGGTGTCTGAATGCTGAGATGATCACACTTACTGGGTGCACTTAGTTGGTACTACTTGGGGTGAAAACACTTTTGACTTACACCCGGCCAGCTTATTTCATGTGTTGGAACATCCTGAACTTCAGGTGAACTTGGACTCAGAGCACATAATGTGTTTTTTTTTTTTTTTTTTTTTTTTTTTTTTTTTTTTTTTTTTGAGACAGGGTCTCGCTTTGTAGTTCAGGCTGGCTCTGAGCTCACTTTGTAGTCCAGGCAAGCCTTGAACTCAGCAATCCTCCTGTCTCTGCCTCCCAAGTGCTGGGATGACAGACAGGAGCCACCACGCCCAGCACTGTGGTATGTGGTGCTGATTGCTGGTTGATTGTTGGTGGGTGTGAGTCACCACGCCCAGCATTGTATGTGGTTACCGGGATCGAACTCAGGACCTTGCGCTTGCGAGGCAGGCGCCAGAACCACTGAGCTAAATCTCCGGCCCAGAGCACATGTTTTATGATTATGTTATAGAAAGTGGATAAGGAGATATCAATAAAAGCACAAGAAAATATGAGGGAATTCTAAGTGAACGCTAAACACCTGTGAGCTCTAGCTAATTTCTCTTAAGTGTCTGCTAGAAAAAGCAAATACGTTCTGCCTTCTTACACATGAATCACACCACACAGATCACATTTTCAGACCACCTGTGTTATCTAATCTTCATTAACCATGATATTTAGCTACGTTCCTATTTAAGAAAAACAAAACACAGGGTCCCTCCCTTACTCTCTGGCAAAAGTACTGACTCACTGATAACAGGACATATGTCTGGGATTATTGATTTAGTAGTGTGGGGGAAGTTGGAATGGAAAGAGGGGAGGTAATTTGCTTCTTTCTATTTATACTCTAAAATGGCCCTGCCTTGGTTAGACATATGGCGGTGAACAGGCATCCAGCCTGCAGGCACACAAAACATCCACTTGTGGAGTCCCTCAGGGCTGCCGCAGGGAGCTCTGGCTGCGTTCGTCCCACACTGCAGCCCGGGAGTTCTTCAGTTTCGGTATGGGTTACAGTTACAGTCACAGGAGGACTGGTCATTAAAAAAGTGCTTGGATTTCACACTCATCCCATTAAATGTAAACCTCTGGAGGTGAGTATTCGGCATCGCCCCTGTTCTCAGGCTTTGGTGTTCATTCAGAATCACATCATAACCACAGAGCTACTGCTCTGGCCATCAGCGTCCCCTCCTTGGCCAGTCTCTGTTTGGTGCAGGGCAGATGGTGCTGGCGCTGGAGACTCTGCCCTGGTAGCTCGTGTCCTGGCTGCGATGCTGCTGCCTGACTCATAGACTCTTTCTGTGCGGAAAACTTTGTCTCCAACATGGAAACAAAACAAAATAAAAGCAAAATACAATGTACTTTATAATTTTGAAAGTAGAGGAATCTGGAAAATATAGATGAGAAAACAAATCACATATAATCGCATCAATCCAAGGTAGCTGTTTGTATTGCTGTAGTAAAACTGTTTATTTAAAGAGATATCACAGTCCTCTTATGCAGTCTTATACTCCATTAAAATATTTAGTGAATGTCATGTGTGTAAACTAATTACTTAATATTTATTATCTTATTAGATTCTCACATAGCAAGGTCCCTTTAAGGAATGCACATCGTTTCCCATTTTATAGATTAAGAAGCTGAAACTTAAGTCATAATAGAAAGGGACCAAAGGCTGATTTGAGCCTAAAAGTACAAATTCCTATAATATTGTTATGAAAATGTGAATCTAGCTTTATCTGTAATTTGAATTACTGCATCAGGAGAAATTCCTAGAGAATTAACCAATATGCCAAAGATTATAAATTTTTTAAAATGTTCTTCTTGATGAACATCATGAAATTACTTGGAATAAAAGACTATGTATATTTTTTCCATATTTTTCTCTTTTTGAGACAGGGTCTCGCTTTGTAGTTCAGGCTGGCCCTGAGCTCACTATGTAGCCCAGGCAAGCCTCAAACTATTTTTCCATATTTTTAAAATCCACCTTGACCAAAATGTTGAGAAAGCCATTTCTCATTTTTCCTCATTTTAATTTACTCCTACGTGTGAACTTCTTTATTCTTTTGCCCTTGGTAACATTTCTTTTTATTTGTTAAATTTCTGAAGGTGGGATTGTAGGATCAATTGGTACACACATTTTAAAAGCTGTCAATACTTAATGGTATTTCTAAATTGTCTGTGAGAAAGGTTGTATTTATACTCCCACCAGCACGAAATGTGAGTGCCATTTCTTCACACTTTGTCAATAGGAAACATTTTGTTTCTATCTGCATTTTAAAGATCTAATGACATAGAACAGCTTTTTATAATTACTGACTCATTGGAGTTACTGCTTTTCTCTTTTTTCTTTCTTGTAATGTTCATATCTTCAGTCTTTACATTTAAATTTTTTTGATTGCAAGTCTTTTATCAATTATTAATTGGAAAATTATAGCAAAATTATAAACTTCAGAAGAATTGTAAAATATCTCTGACTTGTCATCTGCTTGTTTCTTATGAACATTTTTCTTGTATCAAATTTGAAATGTTAATGTGGTCATATCTATAAGATTTTGCTCTCTGGCTTCTACCTTTAGCTTTAGATATAACTTAGAAAAAATATTCTTATCCTGCTACCCATAAATATTCAGATATATTTTCTTTTAAGGTTACATTTGACATCATTTAATCTTTAATTCATTTGGAACATGTTTTTGGGTAGAGCACAATATAAAATTGCTACTATTTCCACTATACTTTATGCAATTAATTAAGTGAGTAATTCATTTTTTCTGTTAAATGATATCCTTATATATAAATGAAAAACACACATGCTCAGATAAATACACGTGTTGTATATGTATCTAAGCACACATATGTGCCCAGACATATATTTTTATACATGTACATATAGGCTATTATATGTAAATATAGACAAATACATCTGAATTGCTTTAAAATATTTTTAAATGTAATCAATAAACAAGCTAATTTATTAATCCACTGATCTTTTACTCATTTAGTCAATTTTTATGAGTAGGTTATACATGTAAGCATAAAATTAATTGCTTTTTTCTCAATTTTATTACATTTGTATCTATAGGGAAGAGGTCCTTCCATTTAATAAAAAATTATCTGTTTTTCTAGTCTCTCTAACATGGATGAGCTTTTCTCTTCATTAAACATTTAATCAACTAGATATTTTCCTTTGATTTTAGATTGTCTTCATAGAACAAAAATAGGCTACTTGTTTATCAGCACTGTATCTGTCTTAATACCCTTCACAATACTTAGTAAATCTAACCTTAAACACACATATATTTTTTTAAGGAGAGTTATCTTCTCCAAAATGAAGTGTGAATTATTTATATCAATTCTGTAAATGTTGTAGATTCAAGGAGAATAAATAACTTCTTCAACTAGTTAGTTACTGGGGCAGGATCAGGCTCCAGTTCTTTTAGGTGGCTCCTTATGAGACCTTTTGTGACTATACTTTTTTTCTAGGATTTTACTTCATGCTTCATTTCTAGTTGAGTACATGTGCTAAAAACCTCGATGAAGGGAGGATCCTTAAGACATTTACACCATGAATGAAAGTGCTCTCTAATCACAGGTAAACTCAGGGGATTGTGAAATATTTCTGTTCTGTGTTTCAATGTGTATACATGTATGTGTCTAGTTGACTATTGTTAGTAGAATATGAGCATTAAATATATTAACTGAAAAACCAATGTGCTAAAGAGATGATGATCATTGAAGTAAATACAGATATATTAAGGACACTTTTACTAAATATTGAGGTCAACACTTTTTCAATGGAAACATTTTAAATTACAAAAGTTTTGGCAGGAAAGATGATTTCACATGAAGATGTTCTTTGTTTTACTGTTAAAATCAATTAATGTAAAAATCAATTGAGTGTAAACCTCTTCTTTTTGTTAATGGCATTATAATACACATTATGGAGTCTATTGTGACAGTGAAACTTTTCTGAGGGCTAACTATGTCAGGCTGTATGCATATAGAATAATCAGGACATATTATCTGTTTCTTAAGGAATTTACAATCTGTTTGTAAGGAAGTATAGTAGGTATAATAAAAAAGAAGCACCTAGGTCAGGGTTGAGGAAAGATGATTCTAAAAAGTTGATATTGACTGAAAAGATGAGAATAAAGAAGTTTGGAGTCAAGAGGGTATGGAAAAACACATTCAATTCAAGAGATTTACAAAGGCAAGAAGCAAAGGGAGGTTTTTATCAGTTAAACATTGGACAAACTTTGTGACATTTTGGAATTAACATCAACTTCTTTATCAAAGAAGCTGGAGGTTGATGGGTAGCATAGGGAGAGGTTTACAAAATTTTGATTGAGAGTAAAGACTTTGTTGGTAAGAAGTCAAGTAAATGAGATTAAATTAAATGAGACTGAGGAGTTGTCTAATAGCATAAATTTGTTCAGTGAGAAGTGAAATCTAGTACAGCAGATGAAGGGATCAATTTCCTCCACTGTAAAAGGACTGAAGGAGAAATACCCAGAAACACATAAATTCTTAAGACTTGATGGTAAAAAGCCAGAAGAATCGCTCTCTCTGAGGGCTTATGTTTTCTCACTGAGCTAGGCTGGCAGGAATGAATAGAAGGAAGGAGAGTCGGAGAAATATAAATATTTTAAAATGGTTATCGAGGACAATGAGAGAAACAGGCTAGAGATTATAATTTACTAAAGTGAGGTCTCTTATGTACAAGCATGGTTGTATTATTCAAAACTTATCATGACTTCTCATGAAATCCTCTGAGATTAGGGAGAAGAGAAACAAAGTCTTCAATCCTTGATTCAAATGTATGTTAATAAAATTAATCCAATAAGACTAAATTTCTAATCTTTCAGTAAAAATGAATGAATTAAACTTCTCACAACATAAACATTACTTCCATTTACCATCCAATTTCATAAAATACTATTTTATATTTGTTTCCTATTAATCAACCTCTACTTTCTTTTTTTTTTTTTTTTTTTGAGACAGGGTCTCGCTCTGTAGTTCAGGCTGGCCCTGAGCTCACTGTGTAGCCCAGGCAAGCCTTGAACTCAGCAATCCTCCTGTCTCTGCCTCCTGAGTGCTGGGATTACAGGCGTGAGCCACCACACCCGGCAACCTCTACTTTCTGCTCAGGACTTTGCAGTGGAAACCGAAGTTTCCAAGGATAAAGATGACATAGTTGCGAATCCTGCAGCTTCGTTCTATACCATCTTCTCTATTAATATAATGACTTTGAAACTCCCTTTCCTGCTGCCGTTTTGAAATGTTTTCATTCACCCTTGAAACATAGTCATCATACCATTTAATTCTCTTCCTGTTCTATCATAAATATCGATATTTCTCATTGTGATTTTGAACTTTTTCTTTCTGTAATTTGAAAAATATTTGTATCATGTGCATCTGAGCTTCAATTTGTACTTCAGTGTAGACACTTGGCAAATATACAACTCCAAAATTAGCTTTTCCGGGATACTGCAGATACTCATTCTCAGTGGACCAGTGGCCTGAACGCGCCAGTGTAAATGCCAAAATCTATCATTTTACTGTCTTTCCTAGTTTGAGCCTACATCTTTCTAGTCACAGATTCAAAATTAAGAAATCGCTTTTTTCTCTTCCTTTTACCTCATGGACATATCTATTATTCAACCCTATTGATTTTATTTTTTATAACACTTATTCTTCTCTACCCTACTTCTGGCTCTCAAAAAAAAAATGTGCTTCAGTAATTGTGACATCTTTACAATTCTTTTATTCCTTCTTTCAGACTTCATTTTCTCCTCCATGTTACTATGAGAAAAATCTCCCTAAATTACATGCACGAATATGTTACTCTCATGCTCAAAATTCTCCTGTGTGTGACAGCTGTCATTTGTGAGGCTTTTCATAAAAGTGCCCATCAGTTTCTCTCCTCCCATATTATTTATCCATACTCTTTGGTCATAACTTATGAGGGGAGGATCGCACCATTTTACAGTGGAAAGTGCTACAATCTCAGGGTTCAGCTAGTGACAAAGCGAGGATCCGAGGTACCTTCTTAACTGTAACCTGGATGTACAGCTGCTCCTAGCCGTCATCTTCCCACCAGGACAAAAGTGCTCACACTTTTCTGCTTTGTGTTTATGGTTGTGACGGTGTATTGCAAGTATACAAGTTCTGCCTGGTGCCCTACTATTACTTTTGCAAATTTAAATGAGTTTTATTGCATTTCTAGAGAGGAGGACAAGCAGCATACAATCTCTTCAAAGTAACTATGTTAGTCAGGCAGGGCATTATGTAACTTTTGGGTTCTCTGCTACCCCAGTTAGTAAAGTGGTGGTGATGTGGTTAGGTTTTAGGTTAAAATTTTGTATGAGTCTCTTACTGCTAATGCTTTTCTTATTGGCAGTAGAACATATTTTAAGGATGATAAATAATTGATTATACTTTATGTAAAACTACATATACTCTCTGCAGAATATGTTGGGCTCTAGTTTTCACCACTAGTACAACATATTGTTTTTGGCTATAAATAAATACATCTATGTTTCTTTTGTATTAGTACGTATTGTACATGTGCAAGAGAGTCTTTAAAATGACTCAGAAAACCAAATGCCACTGTAAACTTGGCACAAGATTTAAAAATATACTTTAAATGTATAAACATTCAAGCACTTTGTGTGATAGATACAGTATTCAGTTTTATTTTAATGCCCTGAATCTTTGTTGGCCTGAAAATAATAATAGTATATTTCATAAATTTTATGATTCACATTTCTCTTGACAAAACTTTTGCAATTGGCATAACAGAGATTATGGATGTCATAGAGAATCACAGTAAGAACCAGGTTGAGTGCATATGAAATATACCTGTATCACAATAAAAAAATTTTAAAAAAACCCAGGAACTAATATTAATTTACAAACCAAGCTCTTGTACGCGAAGAAATCAATGACCAGTAGAGAAATGATAGCATATCTACAAGGGTGCTTACTTTGTTGACATATCCACCCTACATTCGTGACTTTACAATTCATTTCCACCTATTTGTTATACAATCCTGGTCGCTTCCCTCAGTGCGAAGCTAAAACAAATATTTATACAATCCCTCTGCGTAATCTGTAGAAATCAGCTCTAAATTAGAGACAGAAAATGAACGGGAAGCACGCAATCCTCAGTGGTGTTCATTAATAGGCGTTTGTGACAAGATCCTGTCAGCTTCGGTCTGCTGATGCTCCCTCGGACGGCTCCTGTTTCCCGGGCAGAAGACTCCGGCCTCGCTAGGGCAGCTCGCCACTGGTGGCAGGCGCGAACCGACTCGCTTGTCAGACATGCTGCAAAGCACAGGGTTGTGACTGAGAAGCACAAATGAGGTCCTCAGGTTTAATCATTTCCTGAGCAGAAAAAGAAAATTGCCACACCGAAGTAGAAGAGCCTCTTTACACCTTCAGCCACTTGCGTACCGCGGCGTATTCGTCATTCTCCCATGGCATCTGGATAATTAAGGAATTAACATTTAGAGGTGGCTCCTGGATGAATTTCGATCTGGAAGCTAACATATAAATAGCTCCCCTGGCTTTACACACCTGCTTAAGGGAATTCGCAGCAAACACCTTCCTAAATGACAGAGCGACTGCAGGTCTCCCACAGCCTCTTCACAGCCTCTTTGATGTGTTTCCCTTTTTTTTTTTTTTTAGCGGAAAAGGCTGACATTTATGCTTTATTGTTAATTCTCTTGCTAATTCCACTGGGTGAGGGTGAGGAGCACCACATGTCCAGATGAAAAAAAGAACAAAGGCAAAAAGAACAAATGAAGGCTCTTTTCCTATCTGGGGTCCTGGAAGCGTAGTGCAGGGACTGTCTGCAGTTGTAAGCACTATTTGTGGGCTGTTGATTCCACACCTGTGGATTCTATGCAAAAGTCAGGTTTCTAAAATAACTCGTATTTCATGGTTGATCATAAAGCGCTAGCTGTTTCCAGCAATTTCTGACCTGTTTCCATGCTGCCAGTGTATCTGCTGCCATTTTTAATAAGCTCGAGAGTTGGTGGATTAACACTGAATGTCAAGCACCACAAGTAGAATTGCTGATATATGCAGAAACTGTATATTAATGTATTATGGTCTGTCTTATTCTTACCGTAAAATCCGGCCCTCATTTCTGTTGTATTTGATCGTGCCCTCACACGCCTCTCGGCTCTCAATCGCCCTTATGTGAATACGAGCTTTTAAAAGGGTGAAGGTTAACATGAATAACACCATCGTAAACGGAAACTCATTTACGTTCGCTTTTATCGAAACGTGCCTTAAGCTGTTTAGCCGTTCATTTTTCCTACAATACTTCATCAACAACCATGTGGCCCCAAATCTGATAAAGAGCAAATTTAAATACTCAACCAGAGCGAAGTGAATCTCCTGAGCCTCGACTGGAGACAGGCTTGCTCTCTTCTGTTCGCAAATTATAAAGCATAATCTCTAGAAAGAAGTGATCCTATTTATTCACTCAACTACATGTTATTCTGGATAATTGTAACAATCTAATTTCAATGTAAATTATATTAGCCCTACATGATTAAATAGCATAAACTCAGTTTTTGCGAAACGCCAATATTTCCAAATAGCACACAAAATCCAAAATATGTTAAAATACTTTACATATGTTAGCAGTGATCAGAGAGATGCAAATTAATCATTCAGCAGTGTCCGTGATTAATTAGTTACTCTTAGGTTTATTAGTTCAGAATGCTATACTTATTCTGAAAATATACAATTCCCTGTTGTCCCTTTAAAGTCAAGAGACAAAAGAACTTATCAATAGATGTCTATAAATTCACTCCAGGAGGTACTTCTCCTTTTTTAATCCATCTGATTTAGGAATAATTCTGCTCCAGGAGTGTGGCTTGAATGAAGACCGTGAGAAGCCTGAAATCCAGAGCTGGGTGGAGCCAAGAGTGGGCGAGGTTAGATGGTGAGCTAGGCCTGGGTGGGCTCTCTTCCCAAACAACAGTGCGCAGACAAAGAAGGACCTTTGGCTGTCTGTGCCATAACTCTTAGTAAGGAGACCCCTGCTCAGACCCATGATAGAAATCTCTTCCCTGGCATCACCAACAGAAAGGGAGAGACCTTTCCAAACTCTGGAGGAATTGATGATGGAAGGCAGGTGTTCATCTGTTAACTCAGTATTCTCCTCATGGCAGAAATACACACAATGGTTTGCAGACTTCAGGATATTAACTGAGATCAGCTGGCACAGTCTCAGAATGAGGACTCTCAGGAAGGGAGCTAAAATAGGCAAGGGTTGGCAACAAGTAGAAGTCTTAAAGAGTTTTGGCAGTTGTTTCCTTGGCAACTTACAGGATTTTCTTCTAATACATAAACCAGGGAGCTCTATGGGACCTTTTGTGCCATACAAAAAAACTTCTATGTGATAAATTAGTGAAGCTATCTTTATTATTTAAATGAAGCAATATGCAACTCGGCATTCTATTTGGGAACATTCCTGGTAATTTCCAAATTTACTTCCAGAAAAATAAGTGTTGGATTCAACTCAACATTTTTTTTTTTTTTTGAGACAGGGTCTCGCTTTGCAGTTCAGGCTGGCCCTGAGCTCACTATGTAGTCCAGGCAAACCTCGAACTCAGCAATCCTCCTGTTTCTGCCTCCCGAGTGCTGGGATTACAAGCGTGAGCCACCATGCCCGGCTCAACTCAAGATTTTACCCAATGCCTTCTCTGCCAAACAGTATTCTAAATAATTTCTACCACCATTTCTTATCTTATTACAAACAGAAAACTCATTGACATGTAGTGTACACAGACCACATGTTAAATTCAATATATGTAAATATAATGTAAATATATTTTTAATTAATTTATAAAATTCATAAATTTATACATACATTTAAAAATAATATCTATAGATATATGTAAGTATATGTAAATTAATAATATAAAATTTATATATAATATATAATTAATTTTTACATATTATATTATTTAACTAAGTATACAAGAAAAATCAAATACATAATTGCATAAAATGTTGCAAAAGACATTTAAGAATAGTTCATTTTTTCATAGTCTTGTGCCAACAGCATGAAAATCCCACAACTCTTAAATACTTGTAAAGTTATTCAAAGTTCTTAATTATCCTGAAAGCCTTTGACTAAAACCATCAAAACTCACAACTAATGAATAGCAACAAATAAATGTATTTTTCCTTTTTAAAGAAAAAAATCTAATCATGTGTGTATGTATATATAATAATACAAATATACAGAGCATATATATACATATATATCAGATATACTGAGAGTCAAAGCTAGACACACACTTGGACGCATAAGAAAAGAAATTAATGTAATACAGAACATTTAAAGTGAATATAACAGAAAAGAGAGTAGAAGACATACAGAATCTAAAATTACCACAAAAATTATCACAAATAAAATAGAAAAATTTCTATGGAGACGCAAGAAAAATAACCTTCAGATGAAAAGTCTCATAAGGTGAAATGAGGCCAACACCATGATACAGCTATGCTGCTCTAGGTAATATTAAGACTAAAAGGATGATCCAAAAACATTTAAAGTAAAACAGACACAGATACACACAAACAAATGTATCAGTGAATAAACAGGAGTTCTGAAAGCATTTGACTCTTTCATCAGAAATTGTAGAGCCCAAAAGTCAATGGAGTAATACTTTAAAAATACCGAGACTTCCACTTCCAAACCTAATTAACAATACAGAAGAAGATGAAATGGACTTAAATTTTATAAAGTTGATTTTTCAAATTTCTGAAGATTCTGAAGATGTACTCTAGAAAAATCAAAGAGAAGCAGAAGGAGAGTTAAGAAAGTAAGTCAGCTCAGGAGAACAGGAAGGAGGACTCCCACTGTGATGTATGGGCAGTTCACTTAGCTTCATAATCATTAATATTGAAGCAAGTGGAGCTATAAGTGTGTAGACAGAGGCATGGCTCAGTTGGCTGTTTATAAGTGAAGTCTGCACTGATTGGCCAGTGATAATGTTATGAAAATTGTTTGATAATTTGATCCCAAAATGAGTCCAAGTGGGAAATCAACACAAAAAAGGAGGAACAGTTTGAGAAGATGAAAAAATGTCAGAATATACGATGAACATATTCTATTGTCAATAAGAAAACAGTGAAAGAAAATGCTGTACAAAAAAATAAATTTTATAAAAAGTGAAGTTTATGTAACAAGAAATCAAGAAAAACATTTTTAAAAAATACGCAAATAGCAGGATGTGGTGGCTCACGCCTGTCATCCCAGCACTCGGGAGGCAGAGACAGGAGGATTGCTGAGTTCCAGGCTTGCCTGGGCTCCATAGTGAGCTCAGGGCCAGCCTGAACTACAAAGCGAGACCCTGTCTCAAAAAAAAAATTACACAAATAATATATTGAACTGGACATAGTGACATATGCCTATAGTTCCAGAACTTGGGATAAGACAAGAGCGTGCTGTGAGTTCAAGGCCAATTGGAGCTACAAAGTTAGTTCAAGGCCAACCTGAGCTACACGGAGAGACACACTCTAGAAAATCCAAAATAATAATAATAGTGATAACAATATAATAGTCACCAGTGTATAAAGGAGGACCATTAAATGAAATAATGTTATGTTATTATTAGATCTTCACACTTCATCATGAGGAATCAGTAGATATTTTCTCAAACCTCTAATTAAGAAGGCAAGGTAAGGACATCTCAGTTATGGATGCAAACTCTCCATAAGAATGAACATCAGAACTGATTAAAAGAGCTCTCTAGGATCAATGACTGAGTGAATAAAAGCAACACTATTTTTTAAATTTTTTATCATAAACACATTCTGATTTTAAAAGAGAAACAAAATGAGCACAAAACAAAACTTTTGATGTGGAACTACTATATACATATGATTTAACAAAGGAGCAAAAAATAAAGTTATTTTTCTCCAGATCTGTCCTGTGAGACTTCAGGAAAAAGCAATGTGTAAGTAAGTATTGGGCACAGTATATATAATATTTTTATATGGGAACAAAGGGAACACATGTGCCTCGTTTCATCTTATTTTTATAACCTTTAAGAGAAAGGTGGGAAGCAGGTTCCTCAGGAAAGACTGCACTCTGAAATTCAGCTTTGAGCTCAACCAGGAGAGAATCTAGCCTTCCAGCACTTTACCAACTCAAGTTGCCTTCAAGGAAGCAATGATTCATGGGAGAGAGAGAGGGGTGGAAGGGTTTTATTCCTCTGAGGAGAAAATACCCAGAGATAAGTAACCATGTGATAAGTTCTAGGATGGTAGGCAGAGAATCACTCCATGTAAATTTTAATAGCATTACTTCTAGAAGTTATATCATATGTTATCTTGAAAGATTTTATTCTGG